>JAQNDB010000548.1:0-77772 GCA_029204045.2 Tillandsia leiboldiana | reverse complement strand
CCTGGTCGAGTTCACCAGGTGGTTCTTTACTGAGATTGAGATGGTCTGACATGAGCCGAGATTTGGTGGCGTCGAGTTCGTCCTGTTGGACTACCAGGAGCTCGGTTGTTGCTTGGAACCCAGTTTCGTGCTTTGCGGCTCAGGGCCTTCTTTCCTGAGAGTGTAAGCAGAACTGGAAGGGCATCTTAGACTCCTACAGCAGGGGAGAGTCGACCTCTTTTGGAGTATGTTCGCGGAGTTTTGCGATTGTTGACCGGGTACCCCTTGCGCCTGGATGAGCCCAGGAGGTTTATCTAGTTGAGAAAGGAACTGCATCGGAAATTACATCACTTGGGGTATTCCCGCGGGTGCCGACGTTAGATGCAGCGATTGAGCATGCTTAGCGGTGTTGACCGAGGATCAGTGATCATGTCATAGATAGACGGCCGCCGGGGACCGCTCCGGGGAGAGGCATCCAGTGCCGCCGAGTTTGGACAGTCGAGTAAGAACGGACCCCGGGGCCGCCATGATTCCTAGTTCTGAGGGGTCGTGAGTCTCAGAAGGTTCTCCACCGCCGATGTATCAGCATAGCAGCGGGATGACTGTGTCCGTTGTGGTAGGCCGCATTTTTTGTCGCCGCAGTGTAACCACAGGCCGGAAACGATCATGGTCTTGTCCTAAAGCGGGATCATCAGTCGCTTGGGTCAAGCTTCGGCTTCTCCTCCTCCGCTCTTCCAGACAGGCGGAGCTTCGGCAGGTATGGGCCAGATAGTTAGGGCCACTTCTTTTCGCAGCAGTCCGACGACGACCACCCCCGAGCGGGAGCGTCTATGTCGCACAGATGAGGAATTCGGGTGGGCTGCTAGCCACGTGTTGGCAGGTATTAAAGCTTATCTCCCCTACACGCAGTTGAGCGTTATTTGTTACCGGAGCAGCATCGCATTCATTTCTTCTTTAGGGCATTTGCAATGTGTGTATGGGCCTAGAGATAGGACCCTTAGCTTGTGCTCGTGAGGTTCAGATACCTGATCACGTGTTTGCACATAGATGGGTTGTTGTTTGGTCCTGCCCAGTGCAGTAGGGCCCTGGTTTTTGCCTGTTGATCTTTTGGCCCTTCCTCAGCCCGGGATTCCGAGGTAGTGTAGGGTATGTTACTGTGAGGATCTAAGGCCTTGTGCTTGAGTGATACCACAACCGTTGATACACGTTGTGATGCCCACACACCGTTGATACAACGGTGATGATGCACACCGTTGATACACGGTGGTGATGCCACACCCGTTGATACAGTGGATGATGCCACACCGTTGATACACTGGTGATGCCACACCGTTGGATACACTGGTGTGATGCCACGCCGTTGGTGCCCGACAGTGAGCCACTCCGTTGGTGCACGGCAGTGATGCCACGCCGTTGGTGCACGGCAGTGATGCCACACCGTTGATACACGGTGAAGATGCCTACACGTTGATACACGGCAGTGATCCACACTGTTGATACACGGTGATGATGCCACGACCGTTGATACACGCAGTGATGCCACCAAGACCGTTGATACACGGTGATGATGCCAACCGTTGATACACGGTGGTGATGCCACGCCGTTGGTGGCAACACGGCAGTGATGCCACGAACCGTGATGGTGCACGGCATTGATGCCAAACTTGTAGTTACACAACGGTGAGGTTTTTGTGGATGTTTTGGACTTTGACCACGAGTTTGGGATCATCCTTTATGATCGCCTTGTGAGCCAGTTTCCAGTCCCGTTCACCGACGTTTTGGTTCCCGTCAGGGTGTTCTTATTAGTTGAGGGATCGACTTTCGACCCGTGTGTCCGTTGGGTTATGATAGCATGTTGAGTGACCAACTGTGGCATGAGATTTGTGCTCTGGGGATCCCTTTTTGAGGGTAGCCTGCAGTTGTGTAGTCCACTCGGTGGTTTTGGATCGGGAAAGTAACCGAGTGAAGACCCCAGCTTATTGGATTCGTTTCCCTTATTGGATGAATGTGTGGGTATACTTTGGGTCGTCTTGTTGAGGTTGGCACCATGATGTGGTTGGTGCGTGTTGCACTAGTGGTCATGTCGTTTCCCCCCCAGCCTTTACTAGGAGCCCCTTGGTTATTTCCCGTCTCAGCTCAGGAGTGTTGTGATTTTCCTCGCCCGTGATTACTTGCCCCTTGAGATATGTGATTGTTGGAGTACGAGGGACGCCCGTTGCAATTTCTGGCTCGAGAGTGAGAGATTGCACATCGGGCCATACCGTACGGTGTTGTTTTGTTGTTGCGGAGTAATCACAGGGATGAGTGGTGTTTCGGTAGCTGGAGCATATTTATGGATACCTATCCAGTGATTGGTGACTCCTGATGGAACTTGATTTAGTTTCGAGGACGAAACTGTCTTTTAGTGGGGGAGGATGTGAGGTCCCGGAATCCCCCGCGTAGGGCTTGCTGGTTGTTTGAGCATCTTTTAGTGGCCTTTGGGATTGTTTGTGCGCGTGTCGGGCCCGAGAATTGGTATTTTGGTGCATTTGGATTTGCTTGCATCACTGGAGGCCTGCGTGGTGCGTTCGTGATGGCTGCGCGCAATTTGGACACAAGTGGTGGCCTTCGCGCTTAAAAGGATACCCCGTGTGGGATTGGAGGACCCGTCGGTGTTTGGAAGGTGGTTCCGCGCGGTTCAGATGTCAAAATTGGACTCCGGGTCGAAGTTTGGATAAAAGTTACCTCTCCGGTCGCCTTCGGAATTTTTAGAGTTGGAATTTGGCAAATCGGACTTTAAAAATGGCCCCGGCGCGAAAATCGGATCGAGTGGGCAGTCGGCAATTTTCGGACCGAGAATTGTGGGAAAACAGACATCGTTTTTTGCACTCAGCGCGCGAAATCGCTAGGAATGGACTATTTATTTGTTGAATTTGGAGCCCGGTAGGCGTGCGCATTTTCGAGACAACGCGGCACGCAAATCGAGGCATCGCGGCCACGAATCCGAGGTGTGCACGGCACGGGTCCGAGGAAGCGGCGGCGCGCCATTCGAGGCGGCCGCGTGACAGGCGCGCAGCAGCGCGTCAGGGGGGGGGGGTGCGCGGGGAGGCGCGCCCTCCTGCGCGGGCCAACGTGGGGCCGCCACGTGGCGGACCCCCGTTGGCGCCCGCGCGGGCGCAGGGGCGCGCGCCAGTGTTCACGGGCGCGTGTCCCCACGCCTGGGGCGGCCGGTGTCAGCGCCCGTGTGGCGCGTGAGCTGCGCGCACCGCGGGGCCTGCGGGGATACGGCCACGTGGCCCCCGCCTCTTTGCCCTGGACCTGGTGCACCCGGCTGGAGGGCGGTTGCGGTAGACCGGGCCGGGCACCGTGGACCGGTGCACCGTGGACCCCCCCTCTCTCCTTTTCTCTTCTTCTTCTCTTCTTCCTCCCCCAAGCCACCTCCTTTCCTTCTTTCGTTTTCTTCTCCAACGAGCGAGCGGGGGAGAGTGAGGGAGGAGGTTGTGGGAGATGGCGTTTCGCGTCGCGGGCCTCGTGGAGCGCGCGAGGCTTCCGATGGGGGCGTTATGGCAGCGGCGGCGCGGTCGGTAATCCCGCGCTTTGCTTTTACTGTATTTTTGTACATTTTTGGAGCGTCTCTTTTAGACTGTAATTGACCCTCTTGCTCTTTTCTGTGTTGGGCACCGTGCACCATTTTGCGTGCGGACTCCGTTTTGCGTGCGGATCCTGGCACTGTGCACCGTTTTGCGTGCAACTCCGTTTTGCGTGCGGATCATGGCACCGTGCACCGGTTTGGCGTGCAGACTCTGTCACCGTGCACCGTTTTTGCGTGCGGACTCTGTTTTGCGTGCGGATCCTGGCACCATCCACCGTTTTTGCGTGCGGACTCCGGCACCGTGCACCATTTTGCGTGTGGACTTCCGTTTGACGTGCGGATTCCGGCACCGTGCACCGTTTTGCAATGCGGACTCCGTTTGCGTGCGGATCCTGGCACCATGCACCGTTTTGCGCGCGGACCTCCGTTTTGCGTGCGGATCCGGGCACCGGTGCAACCGTTTTGCATGCGGACTTCATTTTTGGCGTGCGATCCTTGCACCATGCACCGTTTTGCCGTGCGGACTCCGGCACCGTGCACCGTTTTGCGTGCGGACTCAGTTTGCGTGCGGATCCTGGCACCGTGCACCGTTTTGCGTGCGGATCCTGGCCCAGTGCACCGTTTTTGCGTGCGGACTCCGGCACCCTGCACCGTTTTGCGTGCGGACTCCGTTTTGCGTGCGGATCCTGGCACAGTGCACCGTTTTGCGTGCGGACTCCGGCACCGTGCAACCATTTTGCGTGCGAACTCTGTTTGACGTGCGGATTCCGGCACTGTGCTCCATTTTGCGTGCGGACTCCGGCAGCGAAAATCGTTTTGCGTGCGGACTCCGTTTGGCGTGCGGATTCCGGCACCGTGCTCCGTTTTGCGTGCGCACTCCGGCAGCGGACATCATTTTGCCTGCGGATCGCGTGGAGGCCAATTGCAAGTGTCTACGAGCAATTGGTGGCAAATCGAGGTGGGTGGCCTTATCTCCAAGTTTTTGGGACTGTACATTATTCTATTGATGTAGGACTATGCATGATAGTTTATTCCTTGTGTAGCATGCTAGATTGTTGGAATGGTATTCCTTTTTATCATCTGTTAATATAGCTATCTTGGAACTTGACCTAGCACCCCCGTCATATGTTGCATGTGTAACCAGACCCAGTAGAAAACCCTCACTTGGGCTAGGGTTAATTATGTTTAGACACCCACACTGTTTTGCTATCCCTGGACATAGTGTTATCCTCGCCCGGGGTAGTGGGCCGAGAGGTCGGGATTTTCTTTTAGTGTGGGATGCGTTTGCACTCGTGCTTGGGAGCAGAGTGGAGTCTGGTAGTTGTAGCGGGTTACTTATCTGTGCCGGGAGCCGTTTGGGTACACGGTAGTCCCGGGAGGTCTAGTATCCCTGTTGCGCTGTCGTGGGGGGGAGCCGTTGAGCAGGCGGTAGTCCCGGGCCGTCGAGTATCTTCCGGCCAGTGTTGTTGGGAACCGTTGGGGTTAACGGTGATCCCAGGTCGTTGAGTGTTGTCCGACCAGTATTGTTAGCTTGAGTTGTGGGTCGTTCCTGGCTGTGGAGTACCTCCAGCCAGTGTGCCTCGTGCTGCGAGCTGTTGGAGAGGCTAGTGTCTCGTGTTCCGTGTGAGCTGATCAGCTGAGTCGTAGAGAGTTCTCCGACTATTGTGCGAGATATTTGGGGATATTTAGTCCTACCGTTCTGGGAGTGAGCGTGGTTTTTGACTATAGCCTGCTTATGCCAATTTGTGATACTATATGCCGCGCCGTTTTCCTCAGTTAGAGTCGCGTCCCTGAGATGCCACTGTGGATACGATGGGCCTGTTGAGGCAGTTTTGCGCGAGGGGTGAGTTAGTCGGGCAGGACACCCCACGTAAATCACGTCCTCATGGGGATGTGTGGTAGTGGGCAGGCGCGTTCCTAGTCGACAGGCGCAGGCTTGACTGGACCCTATGAGGCAGTCAGTTCGATTGGGTCTATTGAGCACCTTGGGTGCGAGTGGTCTCTTTTACTTTCATCTGTTCCACTTTTTGAGTATCTAGATAGAGGTATGGTAGCTGTAGAGTAGCTCCAGCTTTTTTTGTTCAGATTTCATTGCACTGTTATCTTTTACCTCTAGTAGACTTAGTGGGCAGACCGTTGGGCTTGTTGACGGCACCCACTGAGAACTACTGTGGGAAGTAGTTCTCACACCCGTCGTGGTGTCTTTTTCCCCAGGAACTTCTTCTCCTGTTCCTGTTGCTCCAGTTGCTGATCCTTCTGACCGAGGCGAGGGAGTTGCGAGCTAGTTCCCTACCCGTCATTGGAGTGTAGCGGTACCCCTTCAGAGGAGACATTCAGTAGATTAGTTTACTTCTTTTTCCTCTGTTGAGAGACCTTTGTTGTGAGGTATAGAGTTGTTCTTTATTTTACAGTTTGAGAGACTGATGTAGTGAGGATATTTGTATCGAGAGTTTGTACACTGATGTATTTATTGGAGATACCTCCCCTTTTGAGTTTTGTATCAGAAGACTTTGTATACGATCGTATTTGGGAGATGGATATGGTACTATTTTCAGTTGTACAGGGTTTGGTTTTCAGTTCTTTTAGTGGTTTACTTTCAGCTCTGATATCTGTATACTTTAGTGCTTCGTCTGTACGGCAGTTTTTGTACAGATGGCGGATCTGTTAGTGAGCCCGGGTCGCAGTTTCGACCCCGGGGCGTGACAGATTAGAGTGGTATCAGATCCTAGGTTGTAGGTCGTGGTGGACTTAGAAACCCTAGGCTTGTGGTTGGATATTAGGATGACTACGTGAGAGTCGTGACTTTTAGCGAGAGTCCTGATTGAGTTTTTACCTCTCCCAAGAGACGGGATGAGTGTTTGGCATGTTTATATTCCTAAGCGATTATGTTGGCTGCCGACAACATAATACTCTGGAATGGATGACATGTCTTAGACTTTCGCTGGATTGGGTCGTATGGTTGTTGTGTCCTGATGTTTGTTATTGTGCAGCGGATTGCGATACCCCGGAGACGTCGTGTTGTGAAGAGGACACACCCCTCACCTGATGAATACCCCACAGCGGGAAGCAGAACTATCAGAGTCGCGCAGCGGAAGCGTGGTGGGCCCATAACCCACAGGTCCCAGGATCGAAAACTTCGATAGGCTGAGCCTAGAGGAGCCTAGAATCTGTTCTTGTTTGATTGGGGTTCTAGGCACCGGTCTATCGGGATTTTCAGATTTTTGCCGCGTCAGTCGGTTCTTCTCGCCTATGAGTGGGGTGTTATTGTGGGAGCCGTTTGGAGTAACGACGGTCCCAGCTGTGTGGGTATTTTTCCCTGGCTGAGTTACCAGGAGGGCATTTTTCCCTGGCTGAGTTACCAGGAGGGCATTTTCCCTGGCTGAGTTACCAGGAGGGCATTTTTCCCTGGCTGAGTTACCAGGAGAGCATTTTTTTTTCCTGGCTGAGTTACCAGGAGGGCATTTTTCCCTGGCTGAGTTACCAGGAGGGCATTTTCCCTGGCTGAGTTACCAGGAGGGCATTTTTCCCTGGCAGAGTTACCAGGAGGGCACATGCCCTGGCTGAGTTACCAGGTGGACACATGTCCTGGCCGAGTTACCAGGAGGACACTTTTCACTGGCCGAACTACCAGATGGATACATTACCCCTGGCTGAGTAACCAGGTGGGCACATGCCCTGGCTGAGTTACCAGGAGGACACATGCCCTGGCCGAGTTACCAGGAGGACACCTTCCACTAGCCGAGTTACCGGATGGGTACATACCCCTGGCCGGGTTACCAGGTGGGTACATGCCCTGGTCGAGTTACCAGGTGGTTGCTTTACTGAGATTGAGATGGTCTGACAGGACGCCGAGATTTGGTGGCGTCGAGTTCGTCCTGTTGGACTACCAGGAGCTCGGTTGTTGACTTGGAACCAGTTTCGTGCTTTGCGGCTCAGGGCCTTCTTTCCTGACAGTGTAAGCAGAAACTGGAAGGGGATCTTAGACTCCTACAGCAGGGGAGAGTCGACCTCTTTTGGAGTATGTTCGCGAGTTTTGCGATTGTTGAGCCGGGTACCCCTTGTCGCCTGGATGAGGCCCAGGAGGTTGAGCTAGTTGAGAAAGGACTGCATCGGAATATCTATCACTTGGGGTATTCCCGGCGGGTGCCGACGTTAGATGCAGCGATTGAGCATGCTTAGCGGGTTGACCGAGGACCAGTGATCATGTCAGAGATAGACGGAGCGCCAGGGACCGGCTCCGGGGAGAGGCATCCAGTGCCGCCTGAGTTTGGACAGTCGAGTAGATCGAGACCCCGGGGCCGCCACGATTCCAGTCTGAGGGTCGTGAGTCTCAGAGGAGACAGAGATCAGAAGGTTCTCCACCGCCGATGTATCACCAGCAGCAGCGGGATGACTGTGTCCGTTGTGGTAGGCCGCATTTTGCGCCGCAGTGTGACCACAGGCAGGAAACAGATCATGGTCTTGTCCTAAAGCGGGATCATCAGTCGCTTGGGCAGCTTCGGCTCCTCCTCCTCCGCTCTTCCAGACAGGCGGAGCTTCGGCAGGTTATGGCCAGATAGTTAGGGCCACTTCTTCGCAGCAGTCCGACGGACGACCACCCCCGAGCGGGAGCGTCTATGTCGCACAGGATGAGGATTCGGGGGCAGCTAGCCACGTGGTGGCAGGTATTAATCTTATCTCCCCTACACGCAGTTGAGCGTTATTTGTTACCGGAGCAGCATCGCATTCATTTCTTCTGTAGGGCATTTGCATTGTTGTATGGGCTAGAGATAGGACCCTTAGCTTGTGCTCGTGAGGTTCAGATACCTAATCACGTGTTGCACATAGATGGGTGTTGTTGGTCCTGCCCAGTGCAGTAGGGCCCTGGTTTTTGCCTGTTGATCTTTTGGCCCTTCCTCAACTCCGGGATTCCGAGGTAGTGTAGGGTATGTTACTGTGCGGATCTAAGGCCTTGATGCTTGAGTGATACCACACCGTTGATACACGGTGGTGATGCCACACCGTTGATACACGGTGATGATGCCACACCGTTGATACACGGTGGTGATGCCACACCGTTGATACACGGTGATGATGCCACACCGTTGATACACGGTGGTGATGCCACACCGTTGATACACGGTGGTGATGCCACGGTGTTGGTGCACGGCAGTGATGCCACGGCGTTGGTGCACGGCAGTGATGCCACGCCATTGGTGCACCGTAGTGATGCCACACCGTTGATACACGGTGATGATGCCACACCGTTGATACACGGCAGTGATGCCACACCATTGATACACGGTGATGATGCCACACCGTTGATACACGGCAGTGATGCCACACCGTTGATACACGGTGATGATGCCACACCGTTGATACACGGTGGTGATGCCACGCCGTTGGTGCACGGCAGTGATGCCACGCCGATGGTGCACGGCAGTGATGCCACGTTGTAGGTACACAACGGTGAGGGTTTTGTGGATGTTTTGGACTTTGACCACGAGTTTGGGCATCAGCTTTATGATCGCCTTGTGAGCCAGTTTCCAGTCCCGTTCACCGACGGTTTGGTTCCCGTCAGGGTGTTCTTTATTAGTTGAGGGATCGACTTCGACCCGTGGGTCCGTTGGGGTTATGATAGCATGTTGAGTGACCAACTGTGGCATGAGATTGTGTCTCTTAGGGATCCCTTTTGAGGGTAGCCTGCAGTTGTGTAGTCCACTCGGGTGGTTTTGGATCGGGAAGTAACCGAGTGAAGACCCCAGCTTATTGGATTTGTTTCCTTATTGGATGAATGTGTGGGTATACTTCGGGTCGTCTTGTTGAGGTTGGCACCATGATGTGGTTTGGTGCGTGTTGCACTAGTGGTCATTTCCGTTTCCCCCAGCCTTTACTGGAGCCCCTTGGGTATTTCACGTCTCAGCTCAGAAGTGTTGTGTTTTTCCTCGCCCGTGATTTACTTGCCCCTTTGAGATCTGTGATTGTTGGAGTACGAGGGACGCCCGTTGCAATTTCTGGCTCGAGAGATGAGAGAATTGCACATCGGGCCATACCGTACGTGTTGTTGTTGTTGTTGCGGAGTAATCACGGGGAGTGAGTGGTGTTTCGGTAGCTGGAGGCGTATTGATGGATACCTATCCGTGGTATTGGTGACTCCTGATGGACTTGATTTAGTTTCGAGGACGAAACTTTGCTGCACGCGGCGCCGCGCCCAGTGGCACGTCGCCGCAGGGTGCTGCCAACAGCAGCACCCTGGCGCCGCGCGTGCGCCGTTGCGCGCGCGCACGGCCGCCGGCGACGGAAACTTCTACAGTAAATTATAAAAATCCCGAAAAATCCGACAAATCCATTTTTGCTCTTTAAAAAAAGGCTAAATTACAGAAAACCCCCCTCTAATATCCCGCTTTTCCACTTTACCCCCCTGTCTTTTAAAAGTCGACAACCTGCCCCATCGTAATTACCGAAATATGCATTTACCCCCCTGCCAGATATGAAAGTCCATCCATGAGCCTCTAATGAGCCAATTGCTTGTAACAAATTGGTAAGAAACCAATTCATATCTGGCAGGGGGGGAAGGGTAAATGCATCCATTAGAGGCTCATGGATGGACTTTCATATCTGGCAGGGGGGTAAATGCATATTTCGGTAATTACGAGGGGGCATGTTGTCGACTTTTAAAAGACAGGGGGGTAAAGTGGAAAAGCGGGATATTAGAGGGGGGTTTTCTGTAATTTAGCCTTAAAAAAAACCAACAAAAAACCCAAAGCTCTCCAACAAAGAAAACCAAGCTCAAAAACTGCACAAAACCTCCAAAATCCCAAAAATCTGAATTTTTGCTTACCTCGCCGTCGCACGTCGCACGCCCACGAGCTTCAATCGGCCACCAACGGGGAGTCCAAGACCAAAATCACCTCAAAACCCTCCTTTCCTTTCTTCTTCTCCATCTTCTTTTTTTTCTCTTTTCCTTTCTTTCTTTCTTTCTCTTTTTCCTTTCTTTCTCTTTTTTCCCTCTGCTACAGGGAGCCTTATATAAAGAAATTAAATTAATTAACTAATTAACTTAATCCAAAAATCCAACTCCAACTCACTTTTTGCCTTCGGGCTTTCCGCCGCTGCCCGGAACCTCCCGAACTCCGCTGTAAATCGAAAGTACACGTGTCCACAGCTTTTTCTCCTCAAAAAGCTCATCCGTTGAGTCGGGGTGCTCAAATCAAATACCGGCTCCAAAATTGCCAGTTTCGACTCACTTTTTTCCTCCGGGTCCTCCGCGTCAGTCCGGAACCTCCCGAACCTCGCTGTAAATCGAAAGTACACGTGTTCCAAGTGTTCTTGAATTTCCGGCACTCCACGGTGAAGTCGGTAATTTCCAAATCTCATCCTCAATCGGCATACAAAGCCCGAAAAAACCCCGAATCGAGCTGGAGCTTCTGCGTTGACCCGAATCAACCCGGCATCAACTGTAAACTCAAATGCAACATGCCCAAGGCAACTCTCTGCTCCAAGTCATCTATGTGGTTGGCGCGCTATCCAAAGACCCGGTACTTTACACTCTCCCCTCCTTCGAGAGGTTTCGTCCTCGAAACCAAAACACACCCCCTACCACAAGAAGGCCCTACATCAGGAACATCATCAACCTCAACTCTCAAATTGAAAAGGAGCCAAAAATTGCGACAAGTCCGAAAATTCCAACAGTTCGACGCCTTCACCCCAATCAAACAAGAACAGGTTCCAGCATCGTCTCCATTTCTGGAGTACCCCTTTGAAATTTTCGCCCCGTTCACCAGTTTCGGCGTCAAGACGAGAAAACAAGGAGAGAGAGATGTTGAAGCTGTCCCTGCTGTGGCCGCAACCCAACACCACAATCCAACAACTCAACCATGTAGGGGTGTAAAACTCTAATCTCATCCACTAGGAAAGGAAGTGATACCAAGTACCATGCGATCCGCTAACCTGGCGCCCACCCATCGGCAACCCAAACTCATCCTCTCGATGTGGGTGGCCGTCGTCCTGACTGCCTCGACGTCGTAGCCTCATCTGGCTGGCGGTAAGTCGGAGGAGCTCCTTCCTCCGGAAGAGGTAGCGGGGGTGCCGTCGCAAGCGGCATCACCGAAAGTACTACATGAGGGCATGCTGCCTGAAAATGTCCCGACTGTCCACACGAAAAGCATCGCCCCTGCCTATGGTCACACTGCTGCACTGCATGCGGCCCACCGCAAATGACACACTCAACCTGAAACTGCTGCTGGTGCCTCGGCTGAGGGGGACCTCCTGATCTCCGTCTCCTCTGAAATCCGCGACCCTCAGACTGGGATGGTGGCGGCCCCGGGGGTCCCGATCTACTAGACTGTCCAAAATCAGGCGGCACTGGATGCCTCTCCCCGGAGCTGGTCCCTGGCGCTCGCTCCTTCTCTGACATAACCACAAATCCTCGGTCAACCCACCGAGCATGCTCAATAGCCGCATCCAGAGTCGGCGCTCTACGCGAATGCACAAGGGGATAAATATCCGGATGCAACCCTCTCTCAAAAAGCTCAACCCTCTGGGCCTCATCCCGGGCAACATGAGGCACACAGCTCAATAACCGCTGAAACTCATTAACGTACTCGTGAAGTGGTCGATCACCCTGCTGCAATCGTCGAAGATCCCCTTCTAGTTTCTGCTTTGCACTGTCAGGAAAATAGGCCCTGAGTAGCAAAGCACGAAACTCCGCCCACGTCAATAACTGTACTCCCGGTGGTCACACTGGACGAACTCGACGCCACCACGTCTCGGCATCCTTCTCCAAAAAGTGCGCCCCCAAATGTACCTGATGTTCTTCCTTGATGAAGAGGTTCTCAAACAATTTCTCCATGGCCGCAATCCAGTTCTCAACCTCCCACGGCTCCGAACTCTGACCTGCGAACCGCGGGGGGTGAAACTTGCTGATAAAGGATAGTCGATCCATGAGCTCCCTCTGCTCTGTCTTTGTCAACGGAGGAATCTGTGACGAGGTCGAGGATGTCATATCCGGAAGTACTGATGGTGGTGCCACATGAGGTGCCCTCTGCTCCAGCATGCGCATCATGCGCTCCATATTTTCCTCCTGGCGCCTGGCCGCCACCTCCTGGCGCCGCAACGCCTCAGTCATCTGGGCCACCTGAGCCCGCAGCTCCTGTACCTCGCTCTGCCTGGCCTGCTCGGCCTCCTCACCCGAGGTCGAACGGCCTCTCGTCGCTACACGACGTCTCGGCGGCATCGCAGGTAACTGAAACAAAAACGAATGTCAGGACATAACAACCATACGACCCAATCCAGCGAGAGTCTAAAACTTGTCATCCTTCCTAAAGTATTATGTTGTCTGCAGCCAACATAATCCCTTTGAGAGAATAACATATCAAATCACTCATCCCAACCCGAGGGAGAGGTAAAAACTCAATCTGGACTCTCGCTAAAAGTCACGACTCTCACGTAGTCATCCTAATGTCCAACCACAAGCCTAGGGTTTCTAAGTCCTCAATGACCTATATCCTAGGCTCTGATACCACTCTAATCTGTCACGCCCCGGGGTCGAAACTGCGACCCGGGCTCGCTAATAGATCCGCCATCTGTACGGAAACTGCCGTACAGACGAAGTGTCTAACCTGCAAAGACAGAACTACAGCTACACAGATATCAGAGCGGATAAGAAAGCTGCACTATAAAATTTCACAACTACAAAGTTGCAACAACACATAGCCTATCTCCCAAAACAAGATGATACAAATAGAAGTCCACCTATACAACATCTACAAATCCAACTGGGAGATAGCTAAACAGGAAAAAACCAAACATAACCAACTCCCACAGTCTGGGATGGTACATCTACCTCACTCTAAAGTAACAATGCTGGTAGGGAACTATCACGCGACTCCCTGTCCTCGGTCCGTCCAGTCAAGCTCGGCAGGAACGGAAGAAAAGCCTCAGCAACCTGTCACCGACAGAGGGTGTGAGAACTACATCCTACAGTAGTTCTCAGTGGGTACCGTCTCCAAGAACCACGGTCTGCCCACTAAGTCCACTAGAGGCACCAGATAACAGAAAAGACTGATAATATAAATAAGCTGGAAAAGAATCTACAACTATCATGCCTCTAACTACTATGCTCAATAGGAAGGGGATATGGATGATGGTATGCAGCCACTCACTGCTCACAATATGTCACAAGTACTATGCTCAAGAAACTCTACTATGACACATGCTATGCCATCACTCTCTTAGTGTCACCCAATCCCAACGACCGCCTCATAGGGCCCAGTCAAGTCAAGCCTGCACCCCCTGGTGTATCAACCAGGGTGTCCAATCGGACAACTCGATATCTCACAAAGTGACCCCATGGTAGCTCGGCCAGGGGTATCAAGCGACCTCTAGTATATCAACTAGGCGCATCATCGCAGCCTCGTCAGGCTCGGTATCATCATCGCAGCCTCATCAGGCTCGCAATCATCAACGCACCCGGGGCGTAGCTCGAGGGGTGCGACCCCACCGAACTCAAGTATCACAACTGTATCACTGTCTCACAAGTGGCTCCTGCAGGCTATAGTCCACGATCAAACAGATCGGTATCTGATGCTCGAAGCACAACTCAGTCGGAGAACCCTCCACGACTCAATCTCACAACACTGACCCACTCAACGAAAGTACTACACAGCTGGGACCACCGTCTCTCCCAACGGCTCCCACAAGAACACCTCACTCAACTCAACACACAAACTCACGGCCGGAGATGCTCCACAGCCAGATCTACGAAGGGTCCGAAACCCCGGGAGACTAACATCTACGTCCCCAAGAAAGAAAATAGCCCTTAGAACCCAGATCACTCGAATCCGCTCGGGTGGATAAGTTTATAAGAAGCCATGTCATTTATTTCAGAAAACCATTCGATCTGAGAGAAATCCATCTTTTTAATGATTTTTAGTCTTTTTAGGAAAACCCTTTGAAATCAAGTTTTATGCCCAAACCTCGAAGAGCTAATGCCCTCGTCCTATCAAACAAGAACAGACTCAGGCAACCTTGCGAGGCTTGGAAGAAACATTGGCTGACTAAAATCATGTATTCGTCCAAAAAGGTTCTGGGTTCAAGGTCCTGCTAACACACGTGCACCACGATCACAACATGGTGGTGACGAGAAAAACAGCGGAAAGGAAAACTTCGGGACCACCGTTTATCTGAAACGGTTCCCCAAAACACTAACACTGGCCTAACCCAGCCACCAGACCCCACTCGGCCCCCCGGGCCCGAGTGCAACACCCGTCCCACAACACTCTGACCACTCAGCCCACTATCCGGGCGAAGGACTCTAAGTCCAGAAGGATATGCAATGTGTGGGATGTCTAAAGCATAAAAGAACCTAGCCCAGATTAAGGTTCTCTATCAGTCTGGTCAAACACATGCACATATGACGGGGGTGCTAGTTAAGTTCCAAGAAAACACTTAAACTAGCATGCAATCCTATCACAATAGAATTAGAAGGAAGTCCGTAGACTTGGAGAGAAAAACCAACCCACCTTTGCGCGCCACCAATTGCTTGTCGACACTTGCAATTGGGCTCAGCGGGATTACCTTGCCTCCACGAGGTCCGCACGCAAAACGGAGCACGCTGCGTCCAACCACACGACCGTGCGCTCCGCGGATGTCCCGAAACAAGCCTGCGGGTCCACGCGACGGAAAAACCCACAACCGCCCCCGGCGGAAGCTAAAAACCACACCGCAAGCTGCCAGAAGCGAAGAAATCGCAAAATCAATCAAACGGTCGAAAACCGAGCATCCGGCGGCGAAAAACTGCTCCGTCGGCGAAAAACTGCGCCCGACGGCGAAAAACAGCACGCGGTGGCGAAAAACTGCTCCGTCGGCGAAAAACTGCGCCCGACGGCGAAAAATAGCACGCGGCGGAGAAAAACTGCTCCGTCGGCAAAAAACTGCGCCCGACGGCGAAAAACAGCACGCGACGGCGAAAAACTGCTCCGTCGGCGAAAAACTGCGCCCGACGGCGAAAAACAGCACGCGGCGGCGAAAAATTGCTCCGTCGGCGAAAAACTGCGCCCGACGGCGAAAAACAGCACGCGGCGGCGAAAAACTGCTCCGTCGGCGAAAAACTGCTCGAAAACTGCTTCCGAAAACAGCTCGCGAAATCCTGCGAAACTGCTCGCGAAACCGCTCGCGAAAAACCCTGCGAAAACAGCGCCGAAGGCGAAGACGACGCCCGACGGCGAAAAACAGCGCCGGCACGCAACCCGAGGTGCAGCCCGCTGTCCGGGAGCACGCTGAGCGTCGAAAAACCCCGCCGTGCGACGAAGGAGGCCCGTCGCGCGGCGCCAACCCAGGTCGCGCCGCGCAGCGACCTGCTGCGCGGTGACAGAGCGCCCCGCGCAGCGCCCTGCGGCGCTGCGCGCGGCGCCCGCGCAGGCCCGCGCGGCCCTGCTGTGCGCGCTCGCGCGCGGCCAGGCAGTGTCGCGCGCGCCCGCGCGCGACCCTGCTGCGCGCGGCCTGGCAGCGCCGGGTGCAGCACTTTGCTGCACGCGGCGCCGCGCCCAGCGGCACGTCGCCGCAGGGTGCTGCCAGCAGCAGCACCCTGGCGCCGCGCGAGCGCCGTTGCGCGAGCGCGCGGCCGCCGGCGACGGAAACTTCTACAGTAAATTATAAAAATCCCGAAAAATCCGACAAATCCATTTTTGCTCTTTAGAAAAAACCAACAAAAAACCCAAAGCTCTCCAACAAAGAAAACCAAGCTCAAAAACTGCACAAAACCTCAAAAATCCCAAAAATCTGAATTTTTGCTTACCTCGCCGTCGCACGTCGCACGCCCACGAGCTTCACTCGGCCACCAACGGGGAGTCCAAGACCAAAATCACCTCAAAACCCTCTTTTCCTTTCTTCTTCTCCATCTTCTTTTTTTTCTCTTTTCCTTTCTTTCTTTCTTTCTCTTTTTCCTTTCTTTCTTTTTTTTCCCTCTGCTATAGGGAGCCTTATATAAAGAAATTAAATTAATTAACTAATTAACTTAATGCAAAAATCCAACTCCAACTCACTTTTTGCCTTCGGGCTTTCCGCCGCTGCCCGGAACCTCCCGAACTCCGCTGTAAATCGAAAGTACACGTGTCCACAGCTTTTTCTCCTCAAAAAGCTCATCCGTTGAGTCGGGGTGCTCAAATCAAATACCGGCTCCAAAATTGTCAGTTCCGACTCACTTTTTGCCTCCGGGTCCTCCGCGTCAGTCCGGAACCTCCCGAACCTCGCTGTAAATCGAAAGTACACGTGTTCCAAGTATTCTTGAATTTCTGGCACTCCACGGTGAAGTCGGTAATTTCCAAATCTCATCCTCAATCGGCATACAAAGCCCGAAAAAACCCCGAATCGAGCTGGAGCTTCTGCGTTGACCCGAATCAACCCGGCATCAACTGTAAACTCAAATGCAACATGCCCAAGGCAACTCTCTGCTCCAAGTCATCTATGTGGTTGGCGCGCTATCCAAAGACCCGGTACTTTACACGCAACCGTGCGGGCACCGCGCGGGCGCCGTGCGGGCACCACGCGGGCGCCGCGCGGGCGGCACCCGCGGGGACCCGCAACCGTGCGGGCACCGACCGTGCGGGCACCGCGTGGGCACCGCGCAGCTGCCGCGCGGGCGGCACCCGCGCGGACCCGCAACCGCGCGGGCGCCGTGCGGGGCCGCACCCGCGCGGGCGCCGTGCGGGGCCGCACCCGCGCGGGCACCGCGCGGCCGCCGCACGGGCAACACCCGCGCGGGCACCGCGCCGCGTGGGCGTCGCCGCGGAGACGCGCCGCGCGGTTCCGAACCGCGCGGGGTCCCAGCGGACGACGACGGCGGCGCGGGATTTCCGTTTCGTCAATCCGGGCGGTGTTGAACTTTTCCGTCAAAAAGAGTAAATTGGGTCTTTTGTTTTCGGATGTTAGTACACGTTTTTGACTATAGTTACCCTTGCGGACTTTTCTTTAGGTCCAAGTGCGCAGCGGGAGTGCGCGAAGGATTCAGGAGTTCCGATTTCTCTTCAAATAGGTGGGTACGGTTGCGATAAGTGCAACAAGTGTAGTAAGTGCATCTATCGTCATTAAAGTACTCTTAATTTATCTAACAAAGTAGATGGACAGTTTAACCTTTCGCATAATTGTGTTTTTTCTAACAATTGAAGCGGCTACGGTCGCGGTGCTCACTACTCGCCGATCTCGGCAAATCCGTTTCGAATGCTGCACGTACACAGGCGGATTGGCCTCCGCATGGGTGTACTTTTTCGGAGAAGTGGTCTCTTTTGACCCGTGTACCTCACAAAGGGGTGGGTGCCGTGAGGACCTCTTCGCGCCCGCTGAAAATAGCACACCAGCACCGTGAAGAGGTTAAATGCATCAAAGAGGTGTTTGCGCACGAGGGGAGACTTTAGTCTCCCCGACAGGGACTCTGGGGTTGGTGCCCAACTTAATTGATAAATCTGGGGTTGGGGCCCAGCTTAATTATGTGCAGGGTTTTAGCGAAAGGTTCCGGTGTTTTCGGTTTGCTCCTTATTCCTTATTGTTATTAGACATCTACTTTGTTTGCCACTGACATTACCCACTCCGTGACAGGTGTTACGAGGTGCGTTAGCCGGGAGGGCGGTGAGACTGCGTCGCGAGGACCGTAGTCAGATACTTGGGTTTATTATCTCATTTCCCTTATGCCTTATTTAATTAATTTGCTTATGGATCGTATTAGCCGTGGACATGTATTACTTAGTGCTGTGGATGAGGTGTACATTTATACTTTGATGCTTTTAGTGATGTTTCATATGCGGCATGTTTTCAAGATAAACCAAATGATTTCGGAAAACGAAGTGCCGTGTGGGCACGGGTTTTGCAACCGCTGGTTTTGTCCTTTCCAAACGGTGACGCCGCTTTTATAACATTAGTTAAGTTATTGTACTCTGTTTGACGATGTATGTCTATTGTATGGTTGATGGTTGATGTATGTTGTTGTAAATGAGACGCCGTGCATATACAAAGGAGACTCTGTCTGTGGGCAGAGAGAATTTGTGTATGTGGCGGTCTGGCACGCACCGGGGATGAGGTTTAAGTTACCTTGTTGAGAAGAAAAATATATACACGCTATTTTCCGCTTTGATAGACTCAAAAACCCCCGGGGGCGTGACAGAACAAGTCTAGATATTATTGGATACTCAGATGCCGATTGGGCAGGATCTGTGGATGATCAGAAAAGTACGAGTGGTGCATGTTTTTATCTTGGCCATTGTCTTGTTGCATGGCATAGTAAAAAGCAAAACTGCATTGCACTCTCGACTGCCGAAGCGGAATACATCTCAGCGGGTAGTTGTTCAACTCAACTCATTTGGACGAAAAGCGTGTTGAGCGACTTCCGGATTTCTGCAACTTCGGTAACAGTTTTATGTGACAACACTAGTGCTATAAACATTTCAAAAAACCCTGTGTTGCACTCTAGAACAAAACACATTGAACTTAGATATTATTTTCTTAGAGAGCTAGTTAAATCAAATATTCTTCAAATTTCCTACATTTCAACTGAAGATCAATTAGCTGACTTTTTAACAAAACCTTTGGATCAAAAACGTTTTATTCATTTGCGTAAAGCAATTGGAATGCTTTCCTTGAAATAACCTCTTTTTGAAACTTTTGTTTAGGTTAGGTTTTGTTTTTGTGTTTTTGTTCATTATCTATGCTTAGACATAGAACATTAATTGAGCATTAGTTTTGATTGACTTTAACTGCATCCTTTTATATGTTTAGAAATTTATTATGTTTTGGATATCATAATAATTCATTTGATGCAATGATCATTTATGTGAATTAAATCATCTTTGTTTTGATCAAAGTCAATTTCTCTCTCGATGATCTCTTGGTATAGTTTTTATCTTATTTGACTGTTTAGTCGAGTATGAAATCGAGATCAATATTTGGCTGAATACTTTATATCTTAAATAATTGATAGCCAATTGAGGGGGAGTCAAAGAAAAAGGGTTACGCTCAAATGATGTGGAAAGAGTTACATCCCAATGAGGAGTGTGAAAACTACCACCACATGGAGGAAAGAGCTACCACCTCGGTCGTCCGAGTACTGTGTGCAGCTACCACATGTATACCAAGCAAGGTTCTTCAAGTTTGATTAAATAAAATGCATGTTGAAATACTTGACTCTGTCAAAATTTCAAGGTTGGTATAAGGTGGGAATTTTAATGAAAGATGCTCAAAGAGCCACTCTTTTCAATAAATTGACTAGATATATTATCTAACTTATCTTGGATTTTAGACATCTATTGATCTTTGTATTTCATTTTCTTTACCGAATTGATGATTTGATAAAGGCATTACACATAAGATCAAGTTAGATGTAATTGAAGTTGTTCAACTTTAAGGGATTTAATTTTTATAAATTTTTGTTTCATTTGTTGGATGTTATTGATAGATTTGGCATAATCTATTTCTTGTTGTATGAAACGATAATTTTCATTTAAAGTTGATACACAAAAGTGCTTACAATCTTTTTCTGGATTTTCTAGAATTTTTCTGAATTTTTCTGAAGAAAAAGTTGGAACCGATCCGGATTGGACAAGCCGATCCGGATCCCGAACGCAGGTATTCTCTGCGGGTAGCCGATCCGGATCGTAATCACGAACTGATCCGGATCGCGGCTAGGGTTTTATATAGAACAAAAGGGTTTTGAATTCTTTTTACTCCAATCTTTTGTTCAAAAGTCTCCAGAGCTTCTCTCTCTAGAATTCATCCATCTTGGAAGCTTTCAAACTCAAGTTCTTCGACTCCAAGTAAGTTTTATTGATCAAAATCTCGGTTTTTCACAGTTTTTCATATTCTTCCTCAAAACGTTATGAAATTCTTGTATCTATTTCGTTTGTGGATGGTTTTTGATCAAATTTCTTTTGAAATAAGAACTCTGGGTAGATTAGTTTTGATTATATGCTAGGTATTCTCATGATAAACGGATTTTTGGCCTTCGATTTCAAAAATTTCGGTTTTAGGGCATATAATGGGAATTTTCCAAAATCATTCGATTGATCTATTTTTAAAATTCTTTTTGCAAAACTAATTTGATTCTTAGTCTCTCTACACGATAATGATTGTTTGGCCCAAGGGCAGTGGACGGACTCCCCGGGATACTACAGTAGAGGACGCGACGTCCCAGACCTAGTAACGGCAGGTAATTTGTGGTTTCTCTTTTTCCTCTTAGATTAGGAACACCGGTTACACCTTAGCCTGCTACCCCTGTTAGACTCTCTTTCTCCCTCCCTCGATCTAAAATCCTTAAGTATTAGGCGAAGCCTCCCCCGGCCGATGTGCGCGGGCGGGCTTCGAAGCATAGGAGAACCTTGTGTACTCGGGGCCCGTTAAGGGCCATGCAAGGAATAAATAGGCTCCACCCTATGCCTTGCAGCCGAGAACCCAATGGGCCGATAGGTAGTTCAGGGCCGCTCCCCAGATAAGGATCAGCGGTCCCGTGGTAAGGGAATTTCCGGATGTATTTCCGGCAGAGCTCCCCGGAATGCCACCGGAACGAGAGGTCGACTTCCCTATTGAACTACTTCCCGGCACCAAACCCATCACCAAGGCACCGTACAGGATGGCCTTCGCGGAGTTGAAGGAACTCAAGGCACAGTTGGAGGACCTTTTGGATAAGGGCTTCATCAGACCTAGCGCGTCACCCTGGGGCGCGCCCGTCCTGTTTGTGAGGAAGAAGGACGAAAGTCTCCGGTTGTTCATCGACTACCGGGAGATAAATAAGGTCACCGTTAAGAACAAGTACCCCCTGCCAAGGATCGACGACCTCTTCGACCAACTACAGGGGGCGACGGTGTTTTCAAAGATTGACCTGCAGTCGGGCTATCATCAGGTCCAGGTCAAGGGGGAGGACATCCCCAAAACGGCTTTTCGAACTCGCTATGGCCATTACGAATTTACAGTAATGCCGTTCGGGCTCACAAATGCCCCGGCGGTGTTCATGGACATGATGAACAGGGTATTCAAACCCTTCCTGGACTTATTCGTGGTAGTCTTCATCGATGATATCCTCATCTACTCCCGTACAGACGAGGAACTTGAAGAACATCTGCGCACAGTCCTCCAGACCCTACGGGAACAGAAACTCTATGCCAAACTCAAAAAGTGTGAGTTTTGGCTCCGTGAGGTCGGCTTCTTGGGGCACGTAATCTCGGCGGCTGGGGTCGCAGTCGATCCGAAGAAGATAGATTCGGTGACGGACTGGTCCCAACCGACGACGGTAACGGAGATTCGAAGCTTTCTAGGATTAGCCGGGTACTACCGGCGCTTCGTGGAGGGTTTCTCCAAGATAGCCACCTCCTTAAACTGCTTGACTAAAAAGGGGGAAAAGTTCATCTGGACGGACAAATGTCAGAGGAGCTTCGAGGAGCTCAAGGATAGATTGACGCGAGCCACGATTCTCGCCCTGCCAGAACCAGGGGAGGATTATGAAGTGTATTGCGATGCGTCGCGAAACAGACTGGGTTGAGTACTCATGCAACGGGGAAAGGTTATAGCCTATGCGTCAAGGCAGCTCAAGGAATACGAGCGAAACTACCCCGTGCAAGATTTGGAACTCGCAGCGGTTGTGTTCGTCCTCAAGCTTTGGAGACACTACCTGTATGGGGCACACTGTAATGTGTACTCAGATCATAAAAGTCTTAAGTACCTTTTCACCCAAAAGGAGTTAAATTTGCGACAAAGACGGTGGCTCGAGCTACTGAAGGATTACGATTTAACGATCCACTACCACCCGGGAAAGGCAAACGTGGTGGCCGACGCCCTGAGCCGTAAGGGGCAGGCCGAAAAGGCAGGGGTAAGTGCCATCACCCAGCAAGATAGTCTGATTGCGGAGTTTTCGCGATTAAGACTAGAAGTAGTACCGGCGGGTACAGTCGAACAACTTCTGACACTGGTGGTCAGACCTACCTTGCTTGACAGAATTCTCGAGGGGCAGCCGACTGATGACCAACTCCAGCTGGTGCGAAATAGAGTAACTGCCGACCAAGAAGGTGATTTCACAGTAAACTCCGATGGCACGATACAATTTTGGGGACGAATCTGCGTGCCGGACCTACCGGAACTCAAAGAGGAAATCCTGCGGGAGGCGCATACTGCTCCATATGCAGCGCATCCCGGGGGAACGAAGATGTACAAGGATGTCAAGCAGACCTTCTGGTGGCCCAAGATGAGGGGAGACGTGACTCGGTTTGTGGCGCACTGCCTGGTGTGCCAACGAGTGAAGGCCGAGCACCAGCGTCCGGCAGGAAAATTGCAACCCTTACCGGTGCCCGAGTGGAAATGGGACATGATTACCATGGATTTTGTGACCGGGTTCCCGAGATCGTCACAGGGACACGATGCAATATGGGTAATTGTGGACCGTCTGATGAAATCGGCCCACTTTCTGCCCATACACACGACGTGGACGCGGGAACGACTGGCACAAACCTACATCAACGAGATAGTAAGGTTGCATGGGGTGCCGACATCCATCACGTCAGACAGGGACACGCGGTTCGTGTCAAACTTTTGGCAGAGCCTGCAGCGAGCAATGGGAACCAAGTTGCACTTCAGTACGGCTTTTCACCCGCAGACCGACGGACAATCAGAGCGGGTGATACAAATTGTGGAGGACATGCTTCGGGCATGCGTTTTGGACCTGGGCGAAGGATGGGCACGATGTTTGCCCCTAGTGGAATTTGCCTACAATAACAGTTACCAGGCCAGCATTCAGATGGCACCATACGAGGCCCTGTATGGGCGCCGCTGTCGGTCTCCAATATGCTGGGACGACTTGGGTGAGCGTAAGTTTCTGGGCCCAGATTTGGTGGAGGAGACCGAAACAAAGGTGCGACTGATTAGACAAAGGCTACTAACCGCCCAGAGCAGACAGAAAAGCTACGCGGACAACAGACGCCGAGACTTAGAGTTCATGGTGGGTGAGCACGCGTTACTCCGAGTTTCACCCTCCAAGGGGAAACGACGTTTCGGCATAAAGGGAAAGTTAAGCCCGAGGTACGTAGGACCGTTCGAGATCCTAGAACGCGTAGGACCGGTGGCGTACCGATTAGCCCTGCCGCCGAATCTCGAACGAGTCCATAACGTGTTCCATGTCTCAATGCTCCGGAAGTACCTAGCTGATCCCTCTCATGCCTTGGATGCCTCCACCATCGAGTTGCGAGAAGATTTAAGCGTCGAGGAGACACCGGTGCGGATTTTGGCAAGAGAGGACAAGAAGTTGTGCAATCGAACTATCCCCTATGTGAAGGTCCAGTGGAGCAACCACGAAGAGCGCGAGGCGACGTGGGAACTGGAATCGAAAATGAGAGAATGTTTTCCCGAATTGATTAGTGGGGTTTGTACTTAAGTTTCGGGACGAAACTTTTTATAAAGTGTGAGTGGTGTAGTGATCCGGCCTTTCGAGGTATTTTTGACTTACATGTAGTCATTTAAGCCTTTAAGTGAAATAAAATTATTCAATTCTTAAAAGTTGGCCATTGTGAGGTGCTGATATTTTTCTGCGATAGAGCGCGGAAAAAGAAAGCCGACGGTGCGATCGGATCTGAAATCCGATATCGGGATCTCCCGGAACGGAATTCCTAGAGATATGGTGATTAAGTCATGCATCGGAATCCGTGCAAAATATCTTGCACCCGCTAGAGATAAGGTGGGTTATCTCGTAGGGGATAATTAATTAGTTAATTAATTATCCATGAGGGAAAATAGAATTCTCTTACGTACTAATTAAAAAGGAAATTAATTAAAGATTTAATACGAGCTATATAAGGGATCCCGATTATCGGAAAGAAAAGAAAAGAAAGAAATAAAAACCCTAATTGGTGAGAAGAGAAAAAGAAAAGAAAAGACGGAACCCTAGCCGGAAGAAAGGGAAAGGAGAAAGAGAAGGAGCCCGATCATCCCGGACACCGAACCGAAGGCAAGAACGCGTCCGGACAACCTTCCCGTCGATGTTCGGTTAGTAAAATAATTGTTATAATTTATTTGGGATTTTTCCGTCGTCTCTTTTGTTTGAATTCTTGGTTTCTCCGTCGTATCCGTCACCGTCGCCGTCGTCGTCATCATGCTAGGGCACGGAACGGACGGCGGAGGCGCGCGGTGCCGCTAGGGCATGGCGCGGAGGATAGTCACGGACGGCACCCATGCGGACCCGCAACCGCGCGGTCACCGCATGGGTGCCGCGCGGCTACCGCACGGACGGCACCCATGCGGACCCGCAACAGAGCGGGCACCGCATGGGCGCCGCGCGGCTGCCGCGCGGACCCGCAACCGCGCGGGCGCCGCGCGGCTGCCGCACGGGCGGCACCCGCGCGGACCCGCAACCGTGCGGGCACCGCGCGGCTGCCGCGCGGACCCGCAACCGCGCGAGCGCCGCGCGGTTGCCGCGCGGACCCGCAACCGCGCGAGCGCCGCGCGGCTGCCGCGCGGACCCGCAACCGCGCGGGCGGCACCCGCGCGGACCCGCAACCGTGTGGGCACCGCGCGGGCGCCCCGTGGATGCCGCGCGGGCGGCACCCGCGCGGGCGGCACCCGTGCGGGTACCGCGCGGGCGCCGCGCGGCTGCCGCGCGGGCGGCACCCGTGAGGGCACCGCGCGGACCCGCAACCGCGCGGGCGCCGTGCGGGGCCGCACCCGCGCGGGCACCGTGCGGCCGCCGCACGGGCAACACCCGCGCGGGCACCGCGCCGCGTGGGCATCGCCGCGGAGACGCGCCGCGCGGTTCCGAACCGCGCGGGGTCCCGGCGGACGACGACGGCGGCGCGGGATTTCCGTTTCGTCAATCCGGGCGGTGTTGAACTTTTCTGTCAAAAAGAGTAAATTGGGTCTTTTGTTTTCGGATGTTAGTACACGTTTTTGACTATAGTTATCCTTGCGGACTTTTCTTTAGGTCCAAGTGCGCAGCGGGGGTGCGCGAAGGATTCAGGTGTTTCGATTTCTCTTCAAATAGGTGGGTACGGTTGCGATAAGTGCAACAAGTGCAGTAAGTGCATCTATCGTCATTAAAGTGCTCTTAATTTATCTAACAAAGTAGATGGACAGTTTAACCTTTCGCATAATTGTGTTTTTTCTAACAATTGAAGCGGCTACGGTCGCGGTGCTCACTACTCGCCGATCTCGGCAAATCCGTTTCGGATGCTGCACGTACACAGGCGGATTGGATTCCGCATGGGTATACTTTTCCGGAGAAGTGGTCTCTTTTGACCCGTGTACCTCACAAAGGGGTGGGTGCCGTGAGGACCTCTTCGCGCCCGCTGAAAATAGCACACCAGCACCGTGAAGAGGTTAAATGCATCAAAGAGGTGTTTGCGCACGAGGGGAGACTTTAGTCTCCCCGACAGGGACTCTGGGGTTGGTGCCCAACTTAATTGATAAATTTGGGGTTGGGGCCCAGCTTAATTATGTGCAGGGTTTTAGCGAAAGGTTCCGGTGTTTTCGGTTTGCTCCTTATTCCTTATTGTTATTAGACATCTACTTTGTTTGTCACTGACATTACCCACTCCGTGACAGGTGTTACGAGGTGCGTTAGCCGGGAGGGCGGTGAGACTGCGTCGCGAGGACCGTAGTCAGATACTTGGGTTTATTATCTCATTTCCCTTATACCTTATTTAATTAATTTGCTTGTGGATCGTATTAGCCATGGACATGTATTACTTAGTGCTGTGGATGAGGTGTACATTTATACTTTGATGCTTTTAGTGATGTTTCATATGCGGCATGTTTTCAAGATAAACCAAATGATTTCGGAAACGTTTTCTCAAAACGAAGTGCCGTGTGGGCACGGGTTTTGCAACCGCTGGTTTTATCCTTTCCAAATGGTGACGCCGCTTTTATAACATTAGTTAAGTTACTGTACTCTGTTTGACGATGTATGTCTATTGTATGGTTGATGGTTGATGTATGTTGTTGTAAATGAGACGCCGTGCATATACAAAGGAGACTCTGTCCGTGGGCAGAGAGAATTTGTGTATGTGGCAGTCTGCAAGCACCGGGGATGAGGTTTAAGTTACCTTGTTGAGAAGAAAAAAATATACACGCTATTTTCCGCTTTGATAGACTCAAAAACCCCCGGGGGCGTGACAGAACAAGTCTAGATATTATTGGATACTCAGATGCCGATTGGGCAGGATCTGTGGATGATCGGAAATGTATGAGTGGTGCATGTTTTTATCTTGGCCATTGTCTTGTTGCATGGCATAGTAAAAAGCAAAACTGCATTGCACTCTCGACTGCCGAAGCGGAATACATCTCAGCGGGTAGTTGTTCAACTCAACTCATTTGGATGAAAAACGTGTTGAGCGACTTCCGGATTTCAGCAACTTCAGTAACAGTTTTATGTGACAACACTAGTGCTATAAACATTTCAAAAAACCCTGTGTTGCACTCTAGAACAAAACACATTGAACTTAGATATCATTTTCTTAGAGAGCTAGTTGAATCAAATATTCTTCAAATTTCCTACATTTCAACTGAAGATCAATTAGCTGACTTTTTAACAAAACCTTTGGATCAAAAACGTTTTATTCATTTGCGTAAAGCAATTGGAATGCTTTCCTTGAAATAACCTCTTTTTGAAACTTTTGTTTAGGTTAGGTTTTGTTTTTGCGTTTTTGTTCATTATCTATGCTTAGACATAGAACATTAATTGAGCATTAGTTTTGATTGACTTTAACTGCATCCTTTTATATGTTTAGAAATTTATTATGCTTTGGATATCATAATAATTCATTTGATGCAATGATCATTGATGTGAATTAAATCATCTTGGTTTTGATCAAAGTCAATTTCTCTCTCGATGATCTCTTGGTATAGTTTTTATCTTATTTGACTGTTTAGTCGAGTATGAAATCGAGATCAATATTTGGCTGAATACTTTATATCTTAAATAATTGATAGCCAATTGAAGGAGAGTCAAAGAAAAAGGGTTACGCTCAAAAGATGTGGAAAGAGTTACATCCCAATGAGGAGTGTGAAAACTACCACCACATGGAGGAAAGAGCTACCACCTCGGTCGTCCGAGTACTGTGTGCAGCTACCACATGTATACCAAGCAAGGTTCTTCAAGTTTGATTAAATAAAATGCATGTTGAAATACTTGACTCTGTCAAAATTTCAAGGTTGGTATAAGGTGGGAATTTTAATGAAAGATGCTCAAAGAGCCACTCTCTTCAATAAATTGACTAGATATATTATCTAACTTATCTTGGATTTTAGACATCTATTGATCTTTGTATTTCATTTTCTTTACCGAATTGATGATTTGATAAAGGCATTACACATAAGATCAAGTTAGATGTAATTGAAGTTGTTTAACTTTAAGGGATTTAATTTTTATAAATTTTTGTTTCATTTGTTGGATGTTATTGATAGATTTGGCATAATATATTTCTTGTTGTATGAAATGATAATTTTCATTTAAAGTTGATACACAAAAGTGCTTACAATCTTTTTCTGGATTTTCTAGAATTTTTCTGAATTTTTCTGAAGAAAAAGTTGGAGCCGATCCGGATTGGACAAGCCGATCCGGATCCCGAACGCAGGTATTCTCTGCGGGTAGCCTGTAAAGTACAGGGGCTTTGGATAGCGCGCCGACCACACAGATGGCTTGGAGCAGAGAGTTGCCTTGGGCATGTTGCATCTGAGTTCACAGTGGATGCCGGGTTGATTCGGATCAACGCGGAAGCTCCAGCTCGATTCGGGGTTTTTCCGGGCTTTGTAGGCCGATTGAGGATGAGATTGGAAATTTCCGACTTCACCGTGGAGGGCCGAAAATTCAGGAACACTTGGAACAGGTGTACTTTCATATTACAGCGAGGTTCGGGAGGTTCCGGACTGACGCGGAGGATCCGGAGGCAAAAAGTGAGTCGGAACTGGCAATTTTGGAGCCGGTAATTGATTTGAGCACCCCGACTCAACGGATGAGCTTTTTGAGGAGAAAAAGCTGTGGACACGTGTACTTTTGATTTACAGCGAGGTTCGGGAGGTTCCGGACTGACGCGGTGGATCCGGAGGCAAAAAGTGAGTCGGAACTGGCAATTTTGGAGCCGGTAATTGATTTGAGCACCCCGCCTCAACGGATGAGCTTTTTGAGGAGAAAAAGCTGTGGACATGTGTACTTTTGATTTACAGCGGAGTTTGGGAGGTTCCGGGCAGCGGCGGAGAGCCCGAAGGCAAAAAGTGAGTTGGAGTTGGAGTTTTGGAATTAGTTAATTAATTAATTGATTTAATTAATTAAAGCTTTTGCTTTATAAAAGCCCCAGCCACCCACCTCTCCCTCTGCAGCAGAGAAAGAAAGAAAAGGAAGAAAGAAAGAAAGGAAAAGAAAAGAGAGGAAAAGGAAGAAGAAGATGATGAAGGAGATGAAGAGGAACAAGGTGGATTTGGAGTTTTTGCTTGTGGAGGTTAGCTTTTTGGGTTTTTCTCTTAATTAATTGAGCTTGGGTTTTTATCAAAGAGCTTGAATTATTGATTGGGATTTTTTGGATTTTTGTTTGAGCTTTGGAATTTGATGGTTTTGTTTTAAAAGAGCAAGAAACGGATTTTTGGGATTTTGTTGGGTTTTTATTAATTTATTGGTTTAATTTGCCGTCGCCGGCGGCCAAGCGCGCGCGCAACGGCGCACGCGCGGCGCCAGGGTGCTGCTGTTGGCAGCACCCTGCGGCGAGGTGCCGCTGGGCGCGGCGCCGCGTGCAGCAAAGTGCTGCACGCGGCGCTGCCAGGCCGCGCGCGGGCGCGCGCGGCAGGGCCGCGCGCAGGTGCGCGCGGCGCTGCCTGGCCGCGCGCGGGCGCGCGCGGCATGGCCGCGCGCGGAGGCGCGCAGCGCCGCTGGGCGCCGCGCGCAGCGCCGCTGGGGCACTGCGCGGCGCGCTCCAGCGCCGCGCAGCAGCCCCTGCGCCGCGCGGTTTGTCTTGGCGCCGCGCGGCGGGCCTCCCTCGTCGCGCGACAGGGTTTGTGGACGCTCGGCGTGCTCCCGGACGGCGGGCGACACCTCGGGTTGCGTGCCGGCGCCGTTTTTTCGCCGTCGGAGCCCGTTAATCGCCGTCGGGCGCAGTTTTTCGCCGACGGAGCAGTTTTTCGCCGCCGCGTGCTGTTTTTCGTCGTCGGGCGCAGTTTTTCGCCGACGGAGCAGTTTTTCGCCGCCGCGTGCTGTTTTTCGCCGGCGGGCGCTGGTTTTCGCTGACGGGGGCTGTTTTTCGCCGTCGAGCGCAGTTTTTCGCCGACGGAGCGGTTTTTCGCCGCCGCGTGCTGTTTTTCGCCGTCGGGCGCAGTTTTTCACCGACGGAGTAGTTTTTCGCCGCCGCGTGCTGTTTTTCGCCGTCGGGCGCAGTTTTTCGCCGACGGAGCAGTTTTTCGCCGCCGCGTGCTGTTTTTCGCCGTCGGGCGCAGTTTTTCGCCGACGGAGCAGTTTTTCGCCGACGCGTGCTGTTTTTCGCCGTCGGGCGCTGGTTTTCGCTGACGGAGGCTGTTTTCGCCGACGGAGGCTGTTTTTCGCCGTCGGATGCTCGTTTTTGACCGTTTTGATTGATTTTGTGATTTCTTCGCTTCTGGCAGCTTGCGGTGCGGTTTTAGCTTCCGCCGGGGGCGGTTGTGGGTTTTTCGTCGTGTGGACCCGCGGGTTTGTTTCGGGACATCCGCGGAACGCGCGGTCGTGTGGTTGGTCGCTGCGTGCTCCGTTTCGCGTGCGGATTCTGGCATCGGGCTTCGTGTTGCGTGCGGACCCCTTGGAGGCCAGGTAATCCCGCTGAGCCCAATTGCAAGTGTCGACAAGCAATTGGGGGCGAGCTGAGGTGGGTTGGTTTTCTCTCCAAGTCTACGGACTTCCTTCTAATTCTATTGTAATAGGATTGCATGCTAGTTTAAGTGTTTTCTTGGAACTTAACTAGCACCCCCGTCATATGTGCATGTGTTTGACCAGACCAATTGTGAACCTTAATTTGAGCTAGGTTCTTTTATGTTTTAGACATCCCACACTTCGCATATCCCTCTGGATTTAGTGTTCCTCGCCCGGGTAGTGGGCCGAGTGGTCTGAGCGTTGTGGGACGGGTGTTGCACTCGGGCCCGGGGGGCCGAGTGCGGTCTGGTGGCTGGGTTAGGCCAGTGTTAGTGTTTTGGGGAACCGTTTCAGGTAAACGGTGGTCCCGGGGTTTTTCCTTTCCGCTGTTCTTCTCGTCACCACCATGTTGTGATCGTGGTGCACGTGTGTTAGCAGGACCTTGAACCCAGAACCTTTTTGGACGAATACATGATTTTAGTCAGCCAATGTTTCTTCCAAGCCTCGCAAGGTTGTCTGAGTCTGTTCTTGTTTGATAGGACGAGGGCATTAGCTCTTCGAGGTTTGGACATAAAACTTGATTTCAAAGGGTTTTCCTAAAAAGACTAAAAATCATTATAAAGATGGATTTCTCTCAGATCGAATGGTTTTCTGAATAAATGACATGGTTTCTTATAAACTTATCCACCCAAGCGGATTCGAGTGATCTGGGTTCGAATGGCTGTTTTCTTTCTTGGGGACGTAGATGTTAGTCTCCCGGGGTTTCGGACCCTTCGCAGATCTGGCTGTGGAGCATCTCCGGCCGTGAGTTGTGTGTTGAGTTCAGTAGGGTGTTGTTGTGGGAGCCGTTGGGAGAGACGGTGGTCCCAGCTGTGTAGTACTTTCGTTGAGTGGGTCAGTGTTGTGAGATTGAGTCGTGGAGGGTTCTCCGACCGAGTTGTGCTTTGAGCATCGAGATACCGATCTGTTTGATCGAGGACTATAGCCTGCAGGAGCCACTTGTGAGACAGTGATACTGATGAGATACTTGAGTTCGGTGGGGTCGCACCCCTCGAGCTACGCCCCGGGTGCGTTGATGATTCCGAGCCTGATGAGGCTGCGATGATGATACCGAGCCTGACGAGGCTGCGATGATGCGCCTAGTTTATATACTAGAGGTCGCTTGATACCCCTGGCCGAGCTACCATGGGGTCACTGTGTGAGATATCGAGTTTGTCCGATTGGACACCCTGGTTGATACACCAGGGGGCGCAGGCTTGACTCGACTGGATCCTGTGGGGCAGTCGCTGAGATTTGGGATACACTGAGAGAGTGATGGCATAGCATGTGTCATAGTAGAGTGTCTTGAGAGTAGTACTTGTGACATATTGTCAGCAGTGAGTGGCTGCATACCATCATCCATAGTCTCTTCCTATTGAGCATAGTAGATAGAGGCATGATAGCTGTAGATTCTTTTCCAGCTTATTTTCATTATCAGTCTTATCTGTTATCTTATGCCTCTGGTAGACTTAGTGGGCAGACCGTGGTTCTTGGAGACGGTACCCACTGAGAACTACTGTAGGATGTAGTTCTCACACCCTCTGTCGGTGGCAGGTTGCTGAGGCTTTCTTCCGTTCCTGCTTGGCTTGACTGGACGGACCGAGGACAGGGAGTCGCGTGATAGTTCCCTACCAGCATTGTTACTTTAGAGAGAGGTAGATGTACCATCCCGGATTATGGGAGTTGGTTATGTTTCCTGTTAGCTATCTCCCATTTGGATTTGTAGATGTTGTATAGGTGTACTTCTATTTGTATCATCTGATTTTGGGAGATAGGCTATGAGTTGTTGCAACTTTGTAGTTGTGAAATTTTATAGTACAGCTTTTTATACGCTCTGATATCTGTGTAGCTGTAGTTTTGTCTTTTGCAGGCTAGACGCTTCGTCTGTACGGCAGTTTCCGTACAGATGGCGGATCTGTTAGCGAGCCCGGGTCGCAGTTTCGACCCCGGGGCGTGACATAGCCGATCCGGATCGTAATCACGAACTGATCCGGATCGCAGCTAGGGTTTTATATAGAACAAAAGGGTTTTGAATTCTTTTTACTCCAATCTTTTGTTCAAAAGTCTCCAGAGCTTCTCTCTCTAGAATTCATCCATCTTGGAAGCTTTCAAACTCAAGTTCTTTGACTCCAAGTAAGTTTTATTGATCAAAATCTCGGTTTTTCACAGTTTTTCATATTCTTCCTCAAAACGTTATGAAATTCTTGTATCTATTTCGTTTGTGGATGGTTTTTGATCAAATTTCTTTTGAAATAAGAACTCTGGGTAGATTAGTTTTGATTATATGCTAGGTATTCTCATGATAAACGGATTTTTGGCCTTCGATTTCAAAAATTTCGGTTTTAGGGCATATAATGGGAATTTTCCAAAATCATGCGATTGATCTATTTTTAAAATTCTTTTTGCAAAACTAATTTGATTCTTAGTCTCTCTACACGATAATGATTGTTTGGGTACAATTTTTCAAATTTTTGAAAATTAACAATTTTTTCGTGTTCTTGAGTTGTTGCTCACAGGATTTCTTTTCACAAGCAATTGCAGCAATGGCATTCACATGGATCATAGTTCTTCTTGTTGCGATGGTACATACTCGAGCAACCAATAAATTAAAGAGGGCAAAGAAACCGTTTCGTAAAGGAGAATGTGTTCATCTTGAAGATTCAGAATCTGAACCAGAAAAGGATGAAGTTAATTGGGATGAGTTGTCAGATGATGAAACACATCCTGTAAAATCGACACAGAAAACCTCTGTTGTTTCGAAAGGAAAAACTGCAATGGACACTGGAAAAGCACCTATGACTGCCCCATCCATCTCGGTGAAGAGGAAGAGACTAGCTCGACGCTTTGGACGAGCACGAAATGTTGATGTTAGCAAACCAATACCTCCTGACTCCCCGCCTCGCATGGAAGAAGTGTTTGTTAACACTGATCGCCTTAGAGCTTTTGAACATCGTGAATGCATCGGTGAACGACATGTCAACATTGAAGCTCTCCGAAATCACTCACCAGAGTTTGGGATTTTAATTGAACAAACTAATCTTATTCAAGTCTGCCGATTCCCGGAATTACTTGGGTATTGTTTGTATCGTGTAAGAAACTTTTACACAAATGCGAGACATCTTCAGGAAGATGAACTTGGTTCGATGCAATTCTACACAAACATCCAAGGAATGAGACTCACAATCACTCCGCAGTTAATCGGCGAGGTCCTAGGAATGGAATCAAACAGATCGGGGATCAACTTTTTGATGGGAAGAAGTTTGACGAATGCCATGTGGCAAACCGTGATAGAAGGAATTTGTTTGGAAGGAACTGAATCAGCAGATGGTAAATCTGTAAAATCCAAACAACTTCGGCTTGAGTGCCGATTTCTTAACTTCATCACGTGTTACAACATTCTCCCTAACTTGCAGACAAAGGTAGTGAGATGGGATAGAATGCTGTTCTTATATCTCCTAGGTCATCCTTCTGAGGCCGTAGGGTTGAACATGAACATCCTGTACATAATTTGGAATAGAATGTCTAGATATGTTAAGCATCCTCATCCTACTGAACGACTTCCATTCCCATTAATCATCATGAGGATCTTGAAAAAGTTTAAGATTGATATCAGCTCGACTTCATATCAACACTGTTGGGGGATGATAGATGAATCAACAATTGTGAAGTCTCTTCACAAATTGCCTCATGTCACTTCGACTCCTTCCTCTACAAAGAAACCTTGTGCAGGCACCTCTACCTCGCCATCACATCAAGCACCAGGAGCAGATGATGAAGCATCAATAACCTCCATCTACAAACAACAACAGAGACTGTCTTTTGAACAGGAGCGAATCACCAAAGAGCAAAGGCGAATCTCCGAAGAACTCAAAATAATCACAGCGTCCCAAATCACATTAACTAAAATGGTCTCGTCAATGAAGAAGTTAATGCAGAAAATGTTCTCGAAAATGGGATGCAGCGCCTCGGAAGACTCAGATTCAGATGCTTGAGTCGTTTGTTCAATCTTTTCTTGTGCAGGTTTTAAGTTTTAGTTTTTCGTTTTAATTCTCAACTTTTGGTTCTTGAACTTGTTAACTTTTCTCTCCATTTTGGTAATTTTTGGCTAACTTTTGTGACAAAAAGGGGGAGAGAGGTAAGTAGGACAAATGTTTGTGAGAAACTTGAAACTATGGAGGTAAGTATAACCTCAACTTGAAAGGTAAGTAGAACTTCAACTTTTGGTTAACCTCAACATTGAAAGGTAAGTAGAACTTCAACTTTTGGTTTTCATTTGTGATTGCATGCATGCCTCAACTAACTATTTGCTAACTATTTGGGCATGTAATATAACTAACAAGTTGATGTTCACTAACAATTTCTGTGACATTTGGATTTTGATTGCATAGGAGATATGTTGGTTTTTAACTATGATCAATTTACATATCTGAATGTATAAATGTCATGGTAAGTAAATGAGTATAAACTTCATCTCTGTATGTGGTTTTTGAATGATATAAAATTCTTGAGGTATCTAACGATTTCTTTTGTCAAGAATGATTTCTTTTGCAGAGAGTACAGATGTCTAAGTCTAGAGTCTGTTTTAGGAGTTTAACTCATGTATCTATTTTATTTTGGATCTCCATTGTAAATTTCTGTTGTATGGTGATAGCAACAAAAATATCTTTTTGAATTTTCTTGAGTGGATCTATGTTTTGTCACGAAACCGCCAAAGGGGGAGATTGTTACGGAATTTAAGTTGGCGTATTTCGTGAATTCGGTTAAGTCTTGAAGATTGAAGGTAAAGAAGGTTGGATCATATAACTCAATCTCAAGAAAGAAGAATTCAAAAGGATCAGGTATGTTTAACTTAATATCTTTGGTGACCCGAATACTTCTTATAGTGTAGAAACACTTGGATGAACTTGTAATTGCATAAATATCAAAAATTGGACATGGGACATGTTCAGGATCCGGATCAGACTTTCCAATCCGGATCCCGAAGGGTGTTCGTTCATACACAAGTTCAATCCGGATCGTAGCCTCCTTTGATCCGGATCCCGAACACTGGTTTTACCATGATTTATGAACGATCCGGATCAGGCTTTCCAATCCGGATCCCGAACGTTGGTATTTGGTGAAACTGTATGAACGATCCGGATCAGGCACTTCGATCCGGATCCCGAACCTTCGTTTTTCTGGAAACTGTTTTTCTCGCTACTGCAATCCGGATCGCCGAACTCCGATCCGGATCGTCGTCATGCAAAATTCCAGAAAAGGATAGTTTTTGATTCTTATCTTTTTCCAAGGGTTTCTAACCTATAAATAGACCCTATGATTCTTTTTTCTAGGGTAAGCCGCTAATCCTAAAAGCCGTCATCCTATATACGGCCTAAGATCCACATATAGAGAAGAAAGGAAATCAAGAGATTTAATCTTATGTTTCTTCATCTATATTGATTGATTTGATTCTAGGTTTTCATACTCACATTTTGAGTAGAATCAAATCAATGAATACTTAGATGGTATTTCCGATCTATTTCTAATCTAAGTATTCGGCGGATCATCACCACCCAAAAAACAACAATTTATCCCAAATCGGCGCGTGGACTCGCGTGGCCTTGTGGATTCAAGGTGCTACCGCTCTCGTGGATTCGGAGCGAGGTACGTTCGTGGATTCGAAACGTGCTACTGGGTGAAGACCGTGGATTCGGTCGGACGTCGTGGACTCGACGTTGGACGCCGTGGATTCGGCGTTGGACGCAGATCGTGGATTCGAGAAGCGTCGTGGAGCGAGCAGAGAAGATCAACTAGGAGCGTATGGAAAAGGTTGAGTCGTCTGTGAGTACGGTATATCACCTTGTACGTGTTTAATTCTAGTGGATTTCACCGTGTTATCGGTCCCGTGGTTTTTTTACTCCGGTTTGGAGTTTTCCACGTAAAAATCTCTGCGTGTTATTTATTTTTCCGTATTGGGTTTTATATCGCAAAGATTTTTGAGTGTTTATTATTTACACCTATTCACCCCCCTCTAGGTGTTTTTTCCCCTATTTAGATCCAATTATACATAACCCAACAAATGTTAGTATGAATACAGTTGACAATGGCATGAATGAGAATACTATTGGTTTTAAAAGACCTAGAGAGAAGGTAAACAAAACATACTTGTGGCATCTGAGGCTTGGTCACATTGGAGAAGATAGGGTTAACAAGCTGGCTAAGGATGGTATCTTAGGATCCTTACTCCCTGAACCATACCCAGCTTGTGAATCATGTCTTCAAGGAAAAATGACTAAGTCTCCCTTTGTTGGACAAGGACAGAGAGCTACCGAAGTACTCGCCCTGATACATACTGATGTATGTGGCCCATTCGATGTGTCTGCTTGGGGCGGCTATCTCTACTTTTGTCACGCCGCGGGGGTTTGTTTTAGCGGAAACGATTCACAGAAGTCAACCATTCGACGTGTAAATTTTTTTTTTTGGATAAAAGAGAATCCCTCTTCCCCGGTGCATGCCCAGACCCGCCACACATACAGGATCACCCTGTAAACGGACAGAGCCTCCCCTGTATATGCACGGCGTGGCGTTCAGTACATGTTCCAAACATACACAACCAATCAATCACAACAATTCTAAACATTCTAATTCATTTAAGACGTATGGCCGATCAGTTTGGAAAGGATAAATCCACAGTTTTTAAAAGAGCGCCTACCCGGCGCTTGCGTTTTGAAAGCGAGTTTCGAAATCAGCATAAAACCCCAAGGTTTTGAAAACGGTGCCCACCCGACACCCAAGTTGTGAAATCCATTTCGCAATCCATAAATCCACAGAGTTTTGAAATCAGTGCCCACACGACACTTAGATTTTAAAAACGGTTTTCGCAATCTTTTCTTTGGCTTTTGCCCTTTTTCATTTCAAATGGCCAGCAGAAATAGAAGGAAGAGTAACGCATAAGAGGATAACCAAAAGCATCCCGTACCGACATCCACGCCGACCACACAAGGGTATCGAGAACCTCTCACATAACTACAGTAGAGATGAAAAGTAAGACTGAAAGAAGAAATACAGTCCCGGGTCCCCAGCGACCCAACTGCTCCTGTCCCATCCTCACCGCCGCCAACCTCTCCCCCCGTCTGAGCCCTGTCACGAAGTGGGAAGTCAGTGACGTAAAAATAGTAGAGCAGGAGAATATAATAGAACAAACCGTGAAGATAACCGGAGCAACCACCCTCTCAAGGTAGGGAGGTAACCTGTACACCTGTATCCTGTAAGACCCGGACACGTCGGACAACTAAACCGACGGCCCATACCGTACTTGCAGAAACCCGACCACGTCGGACAACTAAACCGACGGGTCGCCCCGCTCGCACCTCGGCACCTCAAACCCCACAACTAATAAGGGGCCCCACTACGTCACCTCGTGGGTATACACGGGTCATGGACCACTTTTCCGGAAAAGCGCACCCTTCGCGGTGGCCAAACCGCGGGTGCGCGTGTTGCAACCTCGAGCATAGTAACCGTGAAACAATATATACATATCCATGCATGAGAACTATATGAAACAGTATATGAAACGGCATATATAAATACGTGTAAGCGAACCGTGTGAAACAGCATATATCCGAGCATAAGAACTGTAAGACCATAAGCGATTAATTTATGCCTTCCTACGATGTTTAACCCAAGTACGAGATCCATAGAATTTTTAAGAGTCAGCACGATTACACGTGTAGTGTCTATCACCCATCAGTATTTAACCTAAGTACACATAAGATTGACCCCATCCAACACGATAGAGCTAAATGCTAAAACTTAAAAGTAAAACCCACCTGTCACTTATAACGTTCCACGCTCGACTCCCCCGTGTCCCGGCACGCTCCCCAAAGCTACAAACAGGATCCCCGGGCGGGAAGTCAAAACCCGATAGATAAAATCAAAGAAAAACCCCGAACACTAATCTGCTCCCGACGGCGGCGACTAAGCCCTGCGCCGCCGTGCTGCCTGCGCGGCGCCTCGCATGCGCGGGCTGCCCCGCGCGGTGCCCCCCCGCATGCGCGGGCTGCCCCGCGCGGCGCCCTCCCGCATGCGCGGGCTGCCCCGCGTGGCGCCTCGCATGCGGGTACCCCGGCGCGGCGCCCCCGCATGCGCGGGCTGCCCCGCGCGGCGCCCCGCATGCGGGTGCCCCGCGCGGGGCCCCCGCATGCGCGGGTTGCCCCGCGCGGCGCCCCGCATGCGGGTTGCCCCGCGCGGTGCCCCCGCATGCGCGGGCTGCCCCGCGCGGCGCCCCGCATGCGGGTGCCCCGCGCGGCGCCCCCGCATGCGCGGGTTGCGCGGCGCGGCGCCCTGCATGGGGGTGCCCCGCGCGGTGCCCCCGCATGCGCGGGCTGCCCCGCGCGGCGCCCCGCAAGCGGGTTGCCCCGCGCGGTGCCCCCCCGCATGCGCGGGCTGCCCCGCGCGGTGCCCCCCCGCATGCGCGGGCTGCCCCGCGCGGCGCCCCCGCATGCGCGGGTTGCGCGGCGCGGCGCCCCGCATGTGGGTGCCCCGCGCGGCGCCCCCGCATGCGCGGGTTGCCCCGCGCGGCGCCCCGCATGCGGGTTGCCCCGCGCGGTGCCCCCGCATGCGCGGGCTGCCCCGCGCGGCGCCACGCATGCGGGTGGCTCGCCCCTCTCCCTCCACCTTCGACGAAATCAAGAAAACCCCCCCCTCGTTCGTAACGAGAAAAGACAAGGAACGAAAACGAAAGCACGGCTCACCTTGTTTTCGTCGGTACCGGGCGAAGGAGAGGGATCGTCCTCTTCGCGTTCGTCGGATCTTTGTGGGGGAGGCGATCAATCTCTTCTCGTCTCCTTGTCACGATCCCAGTTCTTCACGCCGTCTTGTTAGAGATGGGGAGGAAAATGGGGCTCTCACGCACAAGAAAGGGGAACAATAGGGAACCCTAGTTTCCCAAGGGTTAATTAGCTGTTTGGGTGCAATTGACGGGAACTTGATCCCCAAAATTCCTAAGTCATATGATTGGGTGATCGGGTGAATCAAGAAGCGGAAAAGGAAAACCCCCGCCTTTGACTATAAGTAAAACCAGTTTGGGTACTAACCAGGGTCCGGCTCACCTCGATAGTCGTGTAAGTCGCCTGAACTGCTAAATGAACTTTCGGAATTTATTCCGGGAGATTTCGGAGTCGGAATCCAAAACCGATCGCGCCGCCGGTTTCCATTTCGCGAGCTTTATTATCCAAAAATACCCGCGAGCCCCGACGGTCTGCCCAGAACGACGAAAAAATAAATCACACCCCGGACCCCTTAGTCGAAAAGTGGTTCAATAAAACTTCAAAAGAAGGGCCAAAAGAAAATAAACCCGCGGTTATTACAACTTTATTACCTTTACTGATGATTATTCACGGTATGGGTACATGTATTTAATTAAACACAAGCCTGAAGTCTTTGAAAAGTTTAAAGAGTTTAGACAAGAAGTAGAAAAGCAAATGGAAAAACCGATTAAGGCTCTTCGATCCGATCGAGGAGGGGAATACCTTAGCACGGATTTCTTAGCCTACCTCAAGAATAATGGTATTGTCTCTCAATGGACTCCTCCTAGAACACCTGAATTGAATGGGGTGTCTGAACGGAGGAATCGAACTTTATTAGATATGGTTCGATCTATGATGAGTTTTACAGATTTACCTACGTCACTTTGGGGTTATGCACTTCTTACGGCTATTTATATTTTGACCAGAGTACCCTCCAAATCTATTCCCACCACACCATATGAGATGTGGCATGGTAGGAAGCCAAGTTTTACTCACATTAAGACTTGGGGGTGTCCGGCTTATATTAAGAAATTAAAGACGGACAAATTGGAAAGCAGATCAGTCAAGGGAAGATTCATTGGTTATCCCAAGGAATCACTTGGATACAATTTTTATCTCCCAGAAAGTCACAATGTGATTGTGAGCCGTCATGCCTTCTTTCTTGAAAATGAATTTATTTTAGCAGGAGGCAGTGGGAGAAAAATAGAACTAGAGGAGAAAGTCTCTTTAGAATCGAGCATTCCAAGATCCCTTCCTGATAACTCTGTGATACCAGAGATTACATTGCCACCTCGCAAGTCTAATAGAATCTCTCATCCTTCTTCTGATAGATACATGGGATTATTTATAAAGGACATGGAGGAAATGTTCCTAGTGGGAGACAAGGATCATAGAGATGATCCTAAGACTTATAGCGAGGCGATGTCAGACATCGACTCCGAAAAATGGTTGGAAGCCATGAAGTCTGAAATAGACTCAATGTACTCCAATCAAGTTTGGACTTTGGTTGATCCACCGGAGGGTATTGTACTCGTTGGATGCAAATGGATCTTCAAGAGAAAGATTGGTTCTGATGGAAAGGTAGAGACCTATAAAGCTAGGCTGGTAGCAAAAGGTTATAGTCAACGCGAAGGCATTGACTATCAGGATACCTTTTCACCTGTAGCCATGCTTAAATCCATCAGAACTCTGCTTGCTATTGCTGCACATTATGACTACGAGATCTGGCAAATGGATGTAAAAACTGCTTTCCTGAATGGATATCTTGAAGAAGAAATCTATATGGAGCAGCCTTTGGGTTTCACTACCAAAGATAGAAGTCATAAAGTGTGCAAGCTTCAACGATCCATTTATGGGTTGAAGCAAGCTTCTCGGAGTTGGAACACTCGTTTCAATGATGCAGTCGAATCGTTCGATTTCATCAGAAATGAAGAAGAGCCGTGTGTGTATAAAAAGGTTAGTGGGAGTGCTGTTACTTTCCTCGTATTGTACGTGGATGACATACTCCTAATTGGGAATGACATTCCTATGTTAACATCGGTGAAGTTATGGTTATCCAAAGAGTTTTCTATGAAAGACCTTGGAGAAGCATCTTATATCCTAGGGATAAAGGTCTATAGGGATAGACCTAAGAAGTTGCTTGGTTTATCGCAAGCTATGTACATAGATGAAGTGTTGAAAAGGTTCAGCATGGAGAATTCCAAAAGGGGTATGGTACCTCTAAGACATGGAATTCACCTCTCTAAGACTATGTCTCCTAAGACACCTGAAGAGAGAAGTCGCATGTGTTACGGCTTTTTGTGTTGGCATATTTCGTGTGTTGAGTAGTTGAGTTGTTGAGTTGAGTCGGAGTCTTGAAGTGATCAAATTGTCGATCAGCAATCGAAGACTTAGAGAAGATTCAACAAGAGCTCAAGTTGACACTCAGTGTTTTGAGTCTTGAAGATTGAAATAGAAGAATTGTGGATCAATTATATCAATCTTAAGGAAAATGGATTCGGATTGATCAGGTACGTTTAACTAAATAATTTTGGTGATCCGAATACATTTGAGTGGTTTAGAAACACTTGGATAAGTTTTCATTGCTTAAAAATCAAAAACTGGACAAATTGGATGTTTCAGAATTTCTGATCCTGAACCGATCCGGATCAGAATTCCGATCCGGATCAGAATTCCGATCCGGATCCCGAACCTTGTTTTTTCAGGAATTGCTGAAAAAAGACGACGATCAGGATCGCCATAAATCCGATCCGGATCGTCGTACGGGAAAATTTCTGTTAAGTCAGTTTTTGATGCTTATCTCTTTCCAAAGGTTTCTAAACTATAAATAGACATTTAGGGTTTCTCAAAAACTACCGATTGATTAATTAAACACTTGAGAGCAACCCTAGAGGCTAGGTTTTATCGTTCTTCTTTATAGCCTCTTTTAGGTCAATTCGACGGTTCTTTCAAGAACATATCTTTTGTCGAATTAATCTAATCTTTGCTTAGAGATTTCTTTTACGGTTCCTCAATGAGAATCTAAGCAAAGGATCACCATCGAAGCCAATATTCTTACCGGCTGAGTTTGCGTCGTGGATTCGACGTGGCACCGTGGATTCGGTGTGCTAAAGGCGTTTCGTGGATTCGAAACGTGTGCTCGTGGATTCGAGTGGCGTTCGTGGATTCGAACGTGTGCAGTGGACGCGCAATCGGTGAGCGCAAGGTCCGAAGAAGTTGAAGGAGGGGTTTGAGTCCGTGGAGTCGGTAATCACCTTGTTATTCTTCTTTTCTTAGTGGATTGTTATTGCGTGTTGGCCCCGTGGTTTTTCTCCTGGATTGGAGTTTCCACGTATATCTCGGTGTGCTATTTTTATTTTCCGCATTGGTTTTTATTTTGCACTGAGATTGGTTTTATAAGTATTACACCTATTCACCCCCCCTCTAGTTGTTTGATAGTACCTATTTAGATCCTTGTGGATCCTTAATATTATAAAAACCAACAATTGGTATCATAGCGGGTTTTAGGTTTATCTATCATGTCGGGTGAAAGTGGTAATATTTATAGACCTCCTCTTTTTGGTGGGACTAATTATGCTTATTGGAAAGTGCGGATGAGGGCTTTTCTCATCGCAATTGATGAGCGGGTATGGCAATCCGTGGAATACGGTTGGGTGCATCCTTTTGAGGAAGTAGGAAATTCTATTACCCCAAAACCTCGCTCTAGATGGTCCAAAGAGGGATTTGAAAGATCTTCTTACAATGGGAAAGGTATGAACGCTCTATTTAACTCTCTTTCCTCGACTGAGTTCACAAGAATTTCCGCGTGTGAAACCGCGAAGGAAATTTGGGATATTCTCAAAATTACACATGAGGGTACTAATCTTGTAAAAATTCAAAAGCTCCAGATGCTTACAAGTCAATTTGACTCTATTCATATGGAAGAGCATGAATTGTTTACAGATTATTACACTAGACTTCAAGATGTGATCAATACTTGTGCTAATTTAGGAGAAAAGATCCCGGAGTCGAGAATTGTAAGAAAGATACTTCGTACTCTTCCGGAACGGTTTAGGGCAAAGGTTACCGCCATTGAAACCGTTAGTCATCCGGATGAGATGAGAGTAGAGGAATTAGTAGGTGCTTTGCAAACTTATGAAATGACTTTTCCTACTAATCAAGTTTCTTCCAAGTCTTCTTCTAAGCTTACAGGTATTGCATTCAAATCAACAAAGGAAGAAGATAGCGAATCAAGTTCCGACGATGAAATCTCTTTTGCCGATTTTGAAGAACAATTGGCGCGGATCGTAAAGAAATTTCGTCGGAAATTTTGGAAGAATCGAACCGATGGGTCTTCATCCACGAAACCATCTAAAGGATCATCGGGTTCCAAATCCTCTAATCTCAAAAGCTTTGCAAAACCCTCTAAAGAAAAGAAAAAAGATGATTTCGAAGGGGAAATCCAATGCTATAGATGCAAAGGCTACGACCATATTTCAACGGATTGTCCTTCTCCGAAATCATATAAAAAGAAGGCTTTGCAAGCGAAAACTTGGGACGATTCTACTTCTAATGAATCGACCTCAAGTAAAGAGGAAAAAGTTGTTGCCTTTCATGCCTCTCAAATTCCCTCTTCTAATTTTTGCTTATCATCTTTAGTTACTGACTCTACTCCTTTGATTTTGTATGAAACATCAACATCCAGCGGAGAGTCATCAAGTGAGGGGGAGTCGGACGAGGAAGAACTCGTTGAGGCATATCAACAACTTCTTGCGGAATCTAAGAAGATGGCCAAGCATATCAAGAAGTTGAGAAAGCAACGACTTGAGAATCAAGATGAGAATCATGCTTTAAAGATAAAACTTCATGATCTCGAGGAGGAACAAGGACGTTTATTGGATAACAATAAAATCCTCCAAGAAAAGCTAAACCAATCGGAGACAAACGCTAAATCATATATGGACAAGATTGGTTTTCTAGAAAAACAGTTTGAGGATATTCATTTTACCAATCAAGCTTTGACCAAGCAAGTTCATCAACTTAAATCCGACATACAAAAGCTTTCAACCGGTTTTAAGAAACTTGATTGTATGTCCGGATTAGGTCAAACAAGCAAGGTTGGTTTGGGTTTTAAAAAGGATCAAACTGTGCATGCTTCAAGTTCCACAATCAAATTGAAAGGAAGAACGTGTCACCTTTGTGGACTTGAAGGACATTTGGTGAAGGATTGCCCGAAAAAGAGAAAGAAAAATTCTTCGACAACTTCATCTACGGAGCGGACTCAACGGACTCAAAAGATACATCAAGTCAAAGGAGTTCACTCAACCCACCAAAGGTCCGAGCCACAACATCAATCATACAAGTGGATCATTGCGAGGCAAAGACTTAAGGTGGATCAACAGTCAAAGCGGACAACCCCTGGCCACAACGAATGAAGACAACCCAAAATCCAGTGATTTTGGATTCGGAAAGGTGATATCTTTCCTTGTCTTAAGTTCTAAATAGCTTATGACTGTATGTAATGCTTTGATTGGTTTTCCTTTCATATTTTTCTGAATCTCTGCATTACATGTTTTCAATGCTCTTTGTTTTTATGTTTTGTTTTAACAAAAGGTTTTTAATGAACAAGTGCATTGAATAAAAAAGGGCTTCACGGTTATTCACTCCAAATTAATTTTATATGGATTATCAACTTTACTCCATAATCATAATCTTGAAGATACTTCATTATAGGAGTTTTTGATATTATAAGCATCAAATTTTAGAAATCATGTGTGATCTTTAGATGCTTAATCTATCTCAGTTGTGTGAATTCATTGTGATAAACGTAAGACAACCGATAGACTAAAATTTGGAATTTGATTCTTTCACGTAAGAGATTGCATTCTTACAAAGGTAAATAAATGAATTGCAAAAGATGTGGAAAGAGTTACATCCGAAAGGAGTGTGAAAACTACCACCACATGTTGGAAAGAGCTGCCACCCCGGTCGTCCGGTTTGTGTGTGAAGCTACCACATGTTATGGATGCTTGAAAAATATTTATGAAATTTTGTTTAGTTGAAGCTTTCGGAGATTTAAATTCAAAGTTCGTATTTTGAACAATCTCCTGGTTGGTATAAGGTGGGATAGTTAAAAGATGCTCAAAGAGCCACCCTTAGGTATTTTAGTGTTTATCTCAATTTGAAAGGGTAGAATTCAAGATTGATGTCACTTGGAAATCTCCGTAAGTCATCTTTGTAAATCCGTTACATCTTGATAGAGTTTGGATCTCAAGATTATTTTTGATGACTTGTGTTTGATGAATATAACATGAAAAACGGTTTATAATGTTTTACCTTTATTTTTCATGATTTTGGAGTAAATCTTTTTAATTTTTATAATTAATTAGATTGAATGACATCTATGTGATCTCATATTATTTTCAAGCACTTAAATTGTTTTCTTGATGGAATATAAATCGGTAATTCAATTATTTCAAAATCTGGATTTGTTTCAAGAAATTATTTGATTTTTGCTTTTGGCTACCGGTACGCAATCTGTGTTTTTGTTATATACCGGAACTGAGCTTTTATCTCTCTTTCTCTATGAACTAATGCTGTTAGTGATTTCCTTTTGTCTAGTATGTTCACTGTTTGACAATTTGTGACAAAAAGGGGGAGAAGAGAAATGGGGGAGATCAGATCATCGAGATAGGGGGAGACGGAGATGAGATCATCGAGATAAAGAAAAGAGATGATGAAAAAGGAGCCGAAAAACAAAAAGAACCAAAAGGACGAATCAAATGTAGGATTTACATTTAATTTCTAACGACTAACGTTTGATTTTGTTTGGAGTTTTGTTTTGCAGGAATTACATCACTTTAAGACTCCAAGTCCTAAGTCATAGAGTTTGTTCTAAGACTGGTTCAATTGTAATTTTTGTTTATTGGATCTTTCACGCAAAGAAAGTCAATGTTTTGGTGATGACATTGAGTTTCGATTTTTTGGTTTAAGATGAGTGTCTTGAGCGTTTTATGTATGTTTGGGTTTTGTCACGAAATTGCCAAAGGGGGAGATTGTTACGGCTTTTTGTGTTGGCATATTTCGTGAGTTGAGTAGTTGAGTTGTTGAGTTGAGTCGGAGTCTTGAAGTGATCAAATTGTCAATCAGCAATCGAAGACTTAGAGAAGATTCAACAAGAGCTCAAGTTGACACTCAGTGTTTTGAGTCTTGAAGATTGAAATAGAAGAATTGTGGATCAATTACATCAATCTTAAGGAAAATGGATTCGGATTGATCAGGTACGTTTAACTAAATAATTTTGGTGATCCGAATACATTTGAGTGGTTTAGAAACACTTGGATAAGTTTTCATTGCTTAAAAATAAAAAACTGGACAAATTGGATGTTTCAGAATTTCTGATCCTGAACCGATCCGGATCAGAATTCTGATCCGGATCCCGAACCTTGTTTTTTCAGGAATTGCTGAAAAAAGACGACGATCAGGATCACCGTAAATCCGATCCGGATCGTCGTACGGGAAAATTTCTGTTAAGTCAGTTTTTGATGCTTATCTCTTTCCAAAGGTTTCTAAACTATAAATAGACATTTAGGGTTTCTCAAAAACTACCGATTGATTAATTAAACACTTGAGAACAACCATAGAGGCTAGGTTTTTATCGTTCTTCTTTATAGCCTCTTTTAGGTCAATTCGACGGTTCTTTCAAGAACATATCTTTTGTCGAATTGATCTAATCTTTGCTTAGAGATTTCTTTTACGGTTCCTCAATGAGAATCTAAGCAAAGGATCACCATCGAAGCCAATATTCTTACCGGCTGAGTTTGCGTCGTGGATTCGACGTGGCATCGTGGATTCGGTGTGCTAAAGGCGTTTCGTGGATTCGAAACGTGTGCTCGTGGATTCGAGTGGCGTTCGTAGATTCGAACGTGTGCAGTGGACGTGCAATCGGTGAGCGCAAGGTCCGAAGAAGTTGAAGGAGGGGTTTGAGTCCGTGGAGTCGGTAATCACCTTGTTATTCTTCTTTTCTTAGTGGATTGTTATTGCGTGTTGGTCCCGTGGTTTTTCTCCTGGATTGGAGTTTCCACGTATATCTCGGTGTGCTATTTTTATTTTCCGCATTGGTTTTTATTTTGCACTGAGATTGGTTTTATAAGTATTACAACTATTCACCCCCCCTCTAGTTGTTTGATAGTACCTATTTAGATCCTTGTGGATCCTTATATCCTAGGGATAAAGGTCTATAGGGATAGACCTAAAAAGTTGCTTGGTTTATCGCAAGCTATGTACATAGATGAAGTGTTGAAAAGGTTCAGCATGGAGAATTCCAAAAGGGGTATGGTACCTCTAAGACATGGAATTCACCTCTCTAAGACTATGTCTCCTAAGACACCTGAAGAGAGAAGTCGCATGAGTAGGATCCCTTATGCTTCCGCAATAGGGAGTTTAATGTATTCGATGCTATGTACTCGACCTGATATAGCACAGGCTGTGAGCGTCACTAGTCGATATCAGTCGAACCCAGGCGAAGAGCATTGGGTAGCGGTAAAGAATATCCTTAAGTACTTGAGAAGAACAAAGGATACGTTCTTGGTTCTTGGAGGTGGAGAACTCAAAGTTAATGGCTATACAGATTCAGATTTTATGTCTGATATAGACGATAGAAAGTCTTCGTCTGGGTATCTATTTATTTGCAATGGTGGGTCAATAGTTTGGAAGAGTTCTAAACAAGAGACGATTGCTGATTCTACTATGGAGGCGGAGTACATCGCTGCATCTGAAGCTGCCAAGGAAGCTGTTTGGATCAAGAAATTTATCACTGAGCTTGGGGTGGTTCCCTCTAGTAGGGATCCCCTGCCACTATTTTGTGATAATAATGGCGCCATGGCATTAGCTAAGGAGCCGAGATCTCATCAGAAATCCAAACATATCGAGCGGCGGTATCACAAGATCAGAGAGTACATCAAAGATAAACATATTGAAGTGCAGAAGGTTGCCTCCGCAGATAACGTGGCGGACCCGCTAACTAAGGCTTTGACTCAGCAAAAACTAGAGACTCATCTTGAGAAGATGGGCATTAGATACATGACTGATTGGCTTTAGTGCAAGTGGGAGATTGTTAGTTGTATGCCCCAAAAGCCTATCAGGCTGACGCATTTTATTATATGGGACATATTTGTACTTGATCTTTATTATAATTTGGGCATTTTATGCCATTCATGTTTGATGTGTCCATGAATCGTCCTTTGATTTAATGAGATGATAATGTATATTCTTAAGAGTTAAGAATTTGAGATACATATTATTAGTGATTAAGTCATAAATGCTGTCAATCGGAGGATCATCATGGGGACGATGATTGATCCGGCAAGATTGATGTATGTGTCGCTCTCTTTTAGGATGACGAGTCTCAAGTCATTAGTGTGGGGACACTGGAGCGAACGTGCAGGTGGTTGTTATAGAACAAGGGCACTGAGCGTGACCAATTACGAATAGTTACTTAGATGTCTACTCTTTCGTCAGTAATTGATTCGATGTTGCAGTGGTACAACTGATCCTTAGACCTGCGACACCACGGCCATTCAGTATGAGGCTATTATAGTTTGACTATGCAAACTCTGATCCTAGTCACGGGTCTTAGTAGTATATGTTGGGTGTTTGTTTACAGGGGATCTATCGCTCTCGGTAGAGAGATAATTAGTCCTATGCTATTTGTAAGGCAAAGCTCAGAAATCCTCGGCCGGGGTAATATGGTTCATGGAAAGGTGTTTCCAAGAGTAACCATATGAGCTTGTGTCCTATCAAATTTGTCATATAACGGGTGATGGGGTTTGACGAGTATTCCATGACCTCCACTCAGTTGGGACTATGCGATAGAAGGATTGTATTGTACGGTAACTGCACCTTGAGGTTCAGTCCAATATTCACTTCTGACTGGATTGCCACTATATGCTGCTAGGCGTCACTGGTGGATTGTGGGAACCAATAAGAATAATTATAGACATATAATTATTATACGATGGAAGAATCAAAAGTGTTTGATCCATCAAAAGGAGTTTCGATGATGATGTCGATGGGGATCGCATCATATCTCACTACCAGACAGAATTGAACCTATTAGGTGTCACGCCCCGGGTGTAAACCAGAACCCGGGCCCGTCTACAGATCCGCCGTGCACACGGTATTTCCCGTGTACACGAAGCGTCAGTAACCTGCTCAGATATACGAGATAATAAATAAAGGAGCATAAGAATCAGAGCTGATCTAAAAGTACTAAATCTCAGACAAAAGCTGGAAGTAAATAAGGTACAACTGTAAAATGAATACAAATATCTCTCCCAGCTCACCACAAATATACAACTAACTGGCTAAAGCCAGACCCAAAAGAAATAAAAAGAGAACTGCCTGAGAATACTGGGTACTCCAAAAACTCCAGCTAGCAACCGTAGGGTGGACTCTCTATCTAGTCCGCAATCCTCTTACCTCGATCAGCTGCTGACGACCCAGCAACTCCCGCAGAGGACTCTGCAAAACAAACGGGGAAAAACAAGAAAGGACGATGGGGGTAAGAACTACTATAAAAACAGTAGCCTCCCCTAGTGGGTAAAGCCTCAACTCGGACATGCCCACCAGGTCAACCAGAGGCAAAAAGAGAAGAAAGAGGTGGAAGCTAAGTATAACAGCTGAATAAAGAGCTACCACTAATATGCCTCTACATGTCAAGCTAGTAAGAATAGCTAAAAGTAAGCATCAGTATCTAAAAGCCTGCCTAAATAACCCAATCCGACCACCAGTGGACACTGGTACTGCCTGCTCTGCCTGCCGCAACGGGTATGCCAGCCTATGCATAACACCGAAGCAAAAGAGTCTCAAGGACTCAAAGTCTGTCTGACGCACACTCCGGAGTGCCACTCGAGGGGAGCGACCCACACGAGTAAAGTAAGTAACCACAAGTAACCTGATATAGCAGGACTGGATCGCGACTCAGATCAAGTGGGAAAAACCATCCACAACAGAGAGCCCGATCCCCCTCTCCCAATCTGATGCAATAGTGCAACCCGGTCAACCACCCAAAATTCGTGGTTACCGCAATACCCTACCATCAAGCTCAGCCTGTCCCAAAATCCCCAGCAATCTGACTACACTATCCCAGTCCCCCGCTCGAACCCGAGCATGCTAACCCTGAAGTCTAAATAATAGGAGAAAGAAATAACAGCATGGTTTCTCCTAAGTCAAATCCCAAAAGATAGTGTATCAGTAAATAGTGACTTAGTTGTATGACCATTAAAGCATGCAATTGTCCCAATATTTTAATCTATTTCACATAAATAGATAAGCTAAAGCAAAGAGTGCAACATTAATTTCTCAGAGTGATGATCCCTATTTGCATAGTCACTAATTGCTAATCCACAGCTGATCATGCTGTTCCAGATGATTAAGCAATTTACCAGAAGTGATCATGATACAATACTCATGCCCAAATGCCATTATCTCAGTTACAAGGATAAACTATCAATTATTTAATCCCATATTGCATGCAAGGTTATCAACAATAAGTTCGGCCTTTCCTAACATCGGAATACTCTGATGTTCCTAGTGAGCATACCAAAGGAGAGGGATACAACAACCACCCACCTGAAGCGCTGACAGTCCAAGTCCCACAGCTGAAAATACCAGGAAATCCAAATCTCCTACTCCAATGGTTCCAGCAACACCCGCAAACTCTCCTGGGTACAACACAAAGTCCACCATTACACATACATTCCAAAAACTGCTCTCACAATCACATACAACAACAGTCCCAAAGATGCTTAATTTTCACCTGCTGAAAACGCCTAGAAAATTCCCAGAAAAATATCACAGCGATCCTCGCGTCGATACCTTCGAAACGGCTACTTGCATGCCCAAATCTGAGTTCGGGAAGTCAAGATATTAATTCGGCAAAGTGGTACACTCAAAAGATTTCAGCACAAAAAGACTGTAGCACTGTACACAGAGAAACAGTAATCTTCACCTCTGATAAAATCTCGGAAAAATCCTCGAAAAATACGAGCGCGTTCCTTGCGATCAGTAGATGAAAAAGTTGTATAAGCTCGTTTCCGTATGATGCTCGTGCGCAAAGATACGGCCAAAACACCTCGATGCTGTCCATAAATCCACACAGAAAAATGGTCATGAAAGGACCTCGGGATCCGTGCCACAGATTCGAAAACGAAGTGAGCGATCAATACGAAAGACGAAGTGCTACCTCTCAGGAGTAAGTCGGCGCAAAAATCACTAAAAAAGAAGGTCGGGGTAGCCCAGGGGAATTTTCACACCGATCAGCGACGAAGAAGAGCACCAACGAAGCAACGTCGCACCGTACCGTAAAATCAGGAACCTCGGGATGCGTGCCCCTAAAAACCTCCAAACTCTGCAGGATGATCAAGAACTTGAAGATGAAGAAATCATAAGAAAGGAGCTCGGGGAGATGGGGCTTAGAAATGGGTGAAAAACCCCAAAGAAACAGCTCGGGTTGCCTATTTATAGGCTGAGGGAAACAAATGCCAAAATCCCGGTTTTGTCCCAAGTTCCGGGCGCGCACAGTGCGGCTCGGCCCGGCCCGTGCGGGACTTTCGGGCGCGCACAGCGCGGCCCAGCCCAACCGCGCCGTCGGATGGGATCCCGACTTCGTCCGACCCGCCTCGGGGCCCGCCACGTGTCGCCCGAACAGGCGGCAGCCGTGCAAGCTACCGCGGAGAGCGCCACGTGCCCCAGCCCGCGTCAACGCGGTTGGTGGCGCCCGCGACTCAGCGGGCGCCACGTGGCGCTGCCCACGTCGCCCGCACCTGCCCGCGTACGGCCACCTGCCCCGTACCTGCCCCGCACGCCGCGTGGACCGCGCGCTCGTTAGCCCGCCAATGAGGTGCTGCCACGTGGCGTGCCCCCGGTCCACGACTCCCCGCGCGCACCTGTGGACCGAGCGCACGTGGGCCGCCCAATCCGGCGCTGCCACGTGGACACCCGCCGGTCCACGCGCCCCGCAGTGTACCCCGGTCACACCCCCCGCCGTTCCATGGACCCAGCCGCGTGCACCTACCAATCAGGTGGCGCCACGTGGCACCCCCGCCGGTCCACGGCTCCCCCATGCACCAGAAAACCAGTAAAACTTCCGGGAGTCCTTTTTGGGCATCCGGACTCAGAATTTAGCAAACAAAAAGCCATTTTCAAGCGTTTTTCCGCGCTGAATCCAAATCCAACCTCCAGTTGGCCTAAAACCCTTTCTAAAATTCGGCAAAAGCAGCCGAAGGCCAACACAGCAAACAAAAGCTCACAGGGTCCATCTGTGGCATCCCTTTGATGCACTATGGGCCAAATACACCATCAACAGGTGTTTGCACAGTGGATTCACGGAAAAAAGCTGCATGGGGTTCCGGGGTCCTACATTAGGTCACACACATAAGGAATCGTGCATGATCGATATTAAGGAGATGATAAAGAAGTTTATAGAATGGATTAATTATAATCACAATACTAAAGTTTACTAATTTATTAGTAAAAGGACTAATTTGCAATTATTGTAAATTAGAGGTATTTAAGTGCAAAAGTTGCATGGTGTATTTACTAATCGTTAGTAAATATTTTGAGGACTTATGTGTAAATGTTACACACGAAGGATAATGGATTATCCAATCGGATTAGCATTCGATTAAGGATAATGGATTATCCAATCGAATTAGGATTCGATTAGGATTAGGATTAGGGTTTTCTCAATATAAATATATGTCATATGTGACGTATTTTGAAACGATAAAAAAAAGGAGAAAAAGAAAACCCTAGCCGCCTATCTTCTTCCTCAAGTCCTCCATAATTAATTCATTGTTCTCGATCTTCGGAAGATTGCTAGCACAATTAGAAGATTGATTCATCCTCCTTACATCGACGCAAGAGTTATTTCGTGATCGGATCGCGAATCATGGCGATCGATTATTTTGATCAAGGACGTGATTCCATGTGGACACAAGTAGAGGCCGGGTGCGTGCACGGCTATCAAGGACGAACAATTTTTACCAACGATCGTCGACTTCGCGGTGATCTCGACCCGCACAAGGTAAAAATTAAATCCTAATTGATAAGATCAATTAGATTACCTTTTTACGATCTAAAACAAAACATGAGGTGATCTTGGTTTAAGAAAAATTTTAATTGCGTTTCTTTCTTCCGCTGCGCATATCCGTATTTTTCTTACATGAATCACTATGGATTTTGTCACCGGATTTCCACGTTCGCAGCAGGGATATGACGCCGTCTGGGTCATCGTAGATCGGCTAACGAAGTCAGCTCACTTCCTACCCATTCACACGATGTGGACACGAGACCGGCTGGCTCAGACCTACATCAGCGAGATTGTGAGGCTACACGGGATACCGGCGTCAATCACTTCAGACAAGGACACCTGGTTCGTCTCAAACTTCTGGCAGAGTCTACAGCGAGCCTTGGGGACCAAACTACACTTCAGCACAGCCTTTCACCCCCAAACGGATGGACAATCCGAGCAGGTGATCCAGATCCTCGAGGACATGCTCCGAGCCTGCGTACTGGATTTGGGAGACGGATGGTCACGCTATCTACCCCTTGTAGAGTTCGCCTACAACAATAGCTATCAGGCGAGTATCCGTATGGCGCCGTACGAAGCTTTATATAGAAGACGCTGTAGGTCCCCGATTTGTTGGGACGATCTGGGGGAACGGAAGTTTTTGGGACCGGACTTGGTAGAGGAAGCTGAGGAAAAGGTGCGCCTCATCAGACGGCGGTTAGCGACCGCCCAGAGCCGACAAAAGAGCTACACTGACCAGAGACGCCGCGACTTGGAGATCCAGGTTGTCACGCCCCGGGGGTTTCATTAAGCGGAAGACGACCACTGAAAAGATTTAATTTGCGTATATATATATTTTTTTTGAAACCAAACTCCCCCGGTGCGTGCCGAGACCCGCCGCATATACAAATTCACTCTGCGAACGGGCGGAGTCTCCTTTGTATATGCACGGCGTCCTGACTATAACAACCATACAATCATCACTTTAACCACACTAGTTCATCAGTCGGATACATACAACCATTTTTCCATAAGTATTAAAGAGGCCGACTAATTTTTGAAAGGATAAATCCACAAGTTTTAAAAACGGTGCCCACACGGCACCTAGGTTTTTCAAAAAGGTTTTCAAAATCCATAAATCCACAGGGTTTTGAAATGGTGCCCACACGACACCCAGATTTTCAAAACGGTTTTCGCAATCCATAAATCCCCAGGGTTTTGAAATGGTGCCCACACGACACCCGCATTTTTAAAACAGTTTTCGAAATATTTTCTTTTTTTCTTTTCTTTTGTAGTTTGAAAACGGCCAATCGGGAAAAACAAAACAACCACCCACAAGGATAAATCAGCGGCATTCTAGCATCCACATCGACCCCACAAGGGTATCGCAATCCACATAGTAAGCTACTAACAAATAATAAAATGCGCAGCAAGAAGTAAATACAATCTATGGCCTCGAAGGACCAAAAGTGCTCCTGCCATGGCCTCACCGTCGCCCTAGCTCTCACCCCCGAGAAACCTGTCACAGGGTGGGAAGTCAGTGACGAGAAAAATAAAGCACGAAAGCAACTAGGGCTATAAATAAAGCAAACCGCAGCAGAACCAGAGCAACGGCCCTCCTCATCGTGCAATCGAAAGGATCCCCTCCCCATGCATAACCTGTACCGGGCACCTGCCCCGGCAACCCAGATCGAGCACTAACCTCAAGACAGAAAAACCAAACTGAGCACCAACCTCGGGAAAGAAAACCAAACCGAGCACTAACCTCAAGAAAGAAAACCAAACCGAGCACCAACCTCGGGAAAAGAAAACAGAACCGAGCACCAACCTCGGAAAAGAAAACTGAACCGAGCACCAACCTCAGAAAAAGAAAACCAAACCGAGCACCAACCTCGGAAAAAGAAAACCGAACCGAGCGCCAACCTTGGGAAAAGAAAACCAAACCGAGCACCAACCTCGGTAAACCACGCCGAGCACCTACCTCGACGGGTCGCACCGCTCACACCTTGGCGCCTCAAACCCCCCACCTACGGGGGCCCCCACTACGTCACCTCGTGGGTATACACGGGTCATCGACCACTTTTCCGAAAAAGCACACCCTTTGCGGTGGCCAAACCGTGGGTGCGCGTGCTGCAGCCTCGAGCATAGTAACCAAATACACGAAATGAAACCAATAATAAAAACCATAAACACTATCAACATTAGTACAGTTAAACGAACAATTGGAGATCATCAACATCTTTCGAAAAGTCCCACACTAAGTCTCGAACGAAAACCCACAACATGATAAACATGAAAATAACGATAGTGCGCATAAAGGGATTCTAAGAGTGTACCCACCTGAAACGCGAAGAAGAAGGTGTGCGGAAACGCCAGTTAAAATACCCCCACATTGCCCCCGAAAAGCTACAAAAAGAAATATTGTTAAAAACATCGTCGCGGTCAAAAACACTCAAAAACGGGGCAAAACGGGCCAAAAACAGAGCTTCTGGACACTTTTTCTGAAGACTGGTGCACGGATCCTGGCGTGGACCGGGTCCAAGACCAAACGCGGCTGCGGCGCGGGCCGGGAGCACGCAGCAGCAGTGGACCGGGGGGTCTTGTGCTGGGCCGCGCACGGGCAGGGGCGCGCGCCGGGTCCATCGTTTCCCGCTGCGGTGGTGAGCACCGGGTGCACGCCTAGGGCGTGCACCGCGCGGCCTGGCGCACGACCCCGTGCGCCGGGTCTGTGCCCCAGGGCCGTGGAGGCGTGCGCCGGGTGCACGCCGGCCCGGTGGACCGCGCGGCCTGGCGCACGCTCCCGTGCGCCGGGTCTGCGCACCCGGGTCGCGGAGGCGTGCGCCCGGTGCACGCCGGCGTGGTGGACCGCGGCCAGAAACCCTACAGTACCCGCTCTTTTTCGGCTCCGGTTGCGACCCCGCGATCACGGCGGCTCCGGCGATGACCCCGTGAACACGGTAACGGCGGCGGCGGCCTCCCGTTTAACCACGGCGGCGGCGGCCTCCCGTTTGGTCCCCAAACTCGTCTCGCACGCGACACGACAAGAAAGAAAACCCACACCGAAAAAGCGGAAAGAAAACTCGAACCACTCACCTCGTTTTCGCCGGTAAGGGAGGAGGAATGGAGAGGATTTTCCTGTTCTCGTCGCTTCGTTCCTTCACGCCCGCTGTCGGATGGTGGGGAGAAGGTAGGAGAAGGGTCGGGGTCCCTCTTGCGTTCCTCAGAAAAGCCCTAAAGTGCGTCACGAATGCGGTGCGAAGTGGGAAAAGGAAACCCTAGTCCCCAAACTTACCACCTAGAGATCAGGTGCGAACCCAAGTCCAAAAATTTACCTCGCAAAGCGTGCTAATCGCCCCACCACACCCGAGACCGCTAATAAACTTCGAAAAATTATTCTGGGAGGTCCCGGAGTCGGAAATCACATCCGATCGCACCGCCGCTCATCATTTTGCGGGCTCTATCACCTAAAAATACCAGCAAACCCCGACGATCAGCCCAAAAATTCTCAACTTTCAACCGCCCCCCTAACAACAGAAAATATTAATTAGGACCCAAAACGAAAAACCGGAAGGTCGAGGTACTTCCAAAAATAATTAAAATAAACCAATGACATAAAAAGATGAAAAGTCCGATCGTAGAAGGATCCCGTCCGATCACCTCGAAAAGCGTGCCGGCAAGTTAGCACGGATTCCGATGCACCACACAACGGCGAATGCTTTGACCCCCATTCCGGGAGATCCGTAAATCGGAATCCGAATCCGTTCGCTTTGCCGTCCTCCGTTTTCCGAGCTCAATCGTAGAAAAATACTCGCGGTCCAGGCCAGTCCATTGCAGAAAACACAATGAAAAGTTTTCCTAACAATCCCTTCATAAAAAAGAAGGTATGCAAAGGCATTAGAATGCCAGGACTCTACATCACTCACCACTTAAAAGAAGTTTCGTCCTCGAAACTTAACCCTGGTCCGCAACGAATAAATCTGGATTGCACTTCCTCATCTTTGACTCCAGTTCTCCAGTCGCTTCACGTTCTTCCTGGTTGCTCCACGGCACCTTCACATGGGGGATTCGTCCGGTTGCGCAATCCTTTATGTCCTCCCGTGCTAAGATCCGCACCGGTGTTTCACCGAAGCTCAGGTCCTCTCTAAGCTCTACAGCAGTGATCATCCATCGTCCCAATCAGGTACGCAGACTCAAAGCATATTCTCGAGAATCCGGATCGCTCGCTCGGACTGTCCGTCGATCTGGGGGTGAAACGCCGTGCTGAAGTGTGGTTTAGTCTCTAAAGCTTGCCATAGACTTTGCCAACGGTTCGACACAAGCCGAGTGTCTCTAGCCCACGTTGTACGGATGGGTGGGAGAAGAGCCGACTTCGTCAATCGATCCATTGTGACTCAAACCGCATCGCGTCCTTGAACATCTTCGTGTCACCCGGATGCGCCGCATAGGTAGCGCAGTGCGCCTCTGACAGTATCTCCTCCTTCATCTCTGGCAGCTCGGGTAAGCAAATTCGCTCTCGAAAATGTATTGCGCCGTTCGCACTCACCGAAAGGTCCCTCGCATGGTCCGGGGGAAAATCATGTCACGAACAAGCTGTATCGGTGCGCCTGTCTTCTGACCTTCCTGGATTTCTCTAATAGGGTTGGCTTGACCACCAAGGACAAAAGGTCGCGCGACAGTACCGGTCCTGCTGAGTACTCGCGCTCATCGATTCCCTCCCCCCCCCCCCCCCCCCCCCCTCCCCCCCTCCCCGGTTTGACCCTTCCTGCTCACAATATCCGCTACTACACTTGCTTTTCCCCTGGGTGGTACTGAATGGACAAGCTGAGTCCTTCAGCAACTCCCACCAATGCTTCTGCCGCAAAATCAAATCCTTCTCTGTGAACAAAATTCAAGGCGGTGGCGATCCGAAAACACATCATGATGAACTCCAAAAGGTGGTGTCTCCAAAGTTTTAAAACGAAGACGACTGCTGCCGGTTCCTGATCGTGTGCCGGGCAATTCCGCTCACATCCTCTGTGATTCCCGTCGCTGACACAATGTGTCCCAAAAAGTCCACTTCGCGAAGTCGGAACTCACATTTCTTAAACTTAGCAACCAGCTCCTGGTCCCTGAGATTCCAGAGGAAAAATCCGCAAGTGCTCCTCGCAGTTGATCGAAGTGGTCATCAATCTCGGACTTGTTCTTCACTGTAACCCTGTTTGTCTCCCGGTAGTCGTTGCGTAGACTTCCGTTCTTCTTTCGCCCGAAGAGCACGGGTGCACCCCAAGGCGACACACTCGGTCTAATGAACCCTTAAAGGTCCAAAACAGCTAACCCGACGACAAGGAAAACAAACCACACTAACGCCCTCACAAGGCTCCGAGAGGTGCCAACAAAACAGGCTGGGTTACTAACTACCCGAAATTTTTCCCTGAAAACGACGAACTCACCTGTCACCAACACGGACCGCTCCCCTCTGTCACCAACACGGGCCACTTCCACCCGCCACCAACACGGGCCACAAGCTCGGAGCATAACCACCATCCCGGACCACTCGTTCCGACTGTCCGTCCTACCGAGGCGACGGTCAAAGCTAACGTTAGGTTTCAGCTCTAAGACCTACCACTAGGTCTACCCCACAGAAAGAGCTGCGTACAGGGCATCCTAGCCGAAAGTGACCAGTGCCGAAGCTCCAAGCAGTCAACAGGTCCCCTTGACCCACACCTGCCCCAAAAGATCAACGACCCAAAACGCTCCTAAATTAGGCCTCAAGGCTATGCTTTAGTCATGGGGAGGCTGACGACAAAACCCACAAGGTAAGGTCCTACCTCCGTCCTGGCACCGACGGGGTGTGATACTCTAAAAAACCACTAACTCTCGGTCCCATACTGTTGCCCCTCCAAGCACCGGGCATCGAATCGAGCGGTAAACCTCCAGACCAACCGTGACACTCCCAACTATGAGAAAATCTAAGCTCTAGGTCCGCTCAACAAGGACCTCCAGGTACTGTAGACTATCCATCTGAAACCTATAGGGTCGGAAGAAGACAAGCAACCAAAACAACGAGAAGAACCTTGTCAAAAGTTGCGTAGGCTCACTAAACGCACTCGAGGGATCACGCGCCAACCTACCATTAGGACAACCTAACCGGCCCTCTTGCGCAGAGCCCAGGAACCCGACCCAGAGCTACCTGGCACCACCCAGAGCCAAAAGCTAAACCCCCCAATAAAAGTCGCCACTTACGCACACTTGTGCGAAACAAGGCACGACCCCTCTAACCGAAAACAAGCCCAAACGACTAAGATTTACTAGCCCCGGTGGTCTCCCTTTCTAACCCAAAGGAGCACCCCGAGACCCCATCACGACAATTTCTACAACCATCACAGTGTCTACGGTAAAAAGCCGAACTATGGGTAACCAACATAGGTGAAGAATCCTCATTCCCACCCATACCTTGCCCATGGTGCAAAAAGAACCGGCCGATTACCTGCTATACCCTAACACCAGAAGACCTAGAAGGTACAAGTTTAGACAAACGGCTGTCCAGTTACCCACGACCGACAAACGACCGACCCACTAACAAACACCGGTGGGTTGCACTACCACCCGTCACTGTTACAGACGATGACCCGAACGTCGGCAGAGGAAGGGGTTCAGAGAAAAAAACAAAAACCGGCGCAACGCTCTGCCGTGCCAACAACCGCACCAAGTGCATAAACACCACCAGCAGACCCACCGTGTCCTATGTTGGTTGCCTAATCCATTTACTCATAGCAACCATCAAGGCCCCGGTGGCAGCCGGCCTCGACCCCAACCTCCAAAACAACTCGACTACACTAGCACAACACCCGAGCTAAACCGGAAAACAAAACTCAACAGTGCCGCACTCTCGCATCTCTACACAATTATACCCTGATCATTTCATTAGTTAGTAGCCAGTGGTAATGTGCTCCTGTGGATGTTGGACAGCGACTATTGTGGTTAAAGTTGTTTTGCTCTGATACCATCTTAATCTGTCACGCCTCGGGGGTTTCATTAAGCGGAAGACGACCACTGAAAAGATTTAATTTGCGTATATATATATTTTTTTTGAAACCAAACTCCCCCAGTGTGTGCCCAGACCCGCCGCATATACAAATTCACTCTGCGAACGGGCGGAGTCTCCTTTGTATATGCACGGTGTCCTGACTATAACAACCATACAATCATCACTTTAACCACACTAGTTCATCAGTCGGATACATACAACCATTTTTCCATAAGTATTAAAGAGGCCGACTAATTTTTGAAAGGATAAATCCACAAGTTTTAAAAACGGTGCCCACACGGCACCCAGGCTTTTCGAAAAGGTTTTCGAAATCCATAAATCCACAGGGTTTTGAAATGGTGCCCACACGACACCCAGATTTTCAAAACGGTTTTCGCAATCCATAAATCCCCAGGGTTTTGAAATGGTGCCCACACGACACCCGCATTTTTAAAACAGTTTTCGAAATATTTTCTTTTTTTCTTTTCTTTTGTAGTTTGAAAACGACCAATCGGGAAAAACAAAACAACCACCCACAAGGATAAATCAACGACATTCTAGCATCCACATCGACCCCACAAGGGTATCGCAATCCACATAGTAAGCTACTAACAAGTAATGAAATGCGCAGCAAGAAGTAAATACAATCTATGGCCTCGAAGGACCAAAAGTGCTCCTGCCACGGCCTCACCGTCGCTCTAGCTCTCACCCCCGAGAAATCTGTCACAGGGTGGGAAGTCAGTGACCAGAAAAATAAAGCACGAAAGCAACTAGGGCTATAAATAAAGCAAACCGTAGCAGAACAAGAGCAACCGCCCTCCTCATCGTGCAATCGACAGGATCCCCTCCCCCTGCATAACCTGAACCGGGCACCTGCCCCGGCAACCCAGACCGAGCACTAACCTCAAGACAGAAAAACCAAACCGAGCACCAACCTCGGGAAAGAAAACCAAACCGAGCACTAACCTCAAGAAAGAAAAACAAACTGAACACCAACCTCGGGAAAGGAAAACCGAACCGAGCACCAACCTCGGAAAAGAAAACCGAACCGAACACCAACCTCGGGAAAAGAAAACCAAACCGAGCACCAACCTCGGTAAACCACGCCGAGCACCTACCTCGACGGGTCGCACCGCTCACACCTTGGCGCCTCAAACCCCCTACCTACGGGGGCCCCCACTATGTCACCTCATGGGTATACACGGGTCATCGACCACTTTTCGGAAAAGCACACCCTTTGCGGTGGCCAAACCGCGGGTGCGCGTGCTGCAGCCTCGAGCATCGTAACCAAATACACGAAACGAAACCAATAATAAAAACCATAAACACTATCAACATTAGTACAGTTAAACGAACAATTGGAGATCATCAACAGCTTTCGAAAAGTCCCACACTAAGTCTCGAACGAAAAACCACAACATGATAAACATGAAAATAACGATAGCGCGCATAAAGGGATTCTAAGAGTGTACCCACCTGAAACGCGAAGAAGAAGGTGTGCGGAAACGCTAGTTAAAATACCCCCACATTGCCCCCGAAAAGCTACAAAAAGAAATATTGTTAAAAACGTCGTCGCGGTTAAAAACACTCAAAAACGGGGCGAAACGGGCCAAAAACGGACTTCTGGACACTTTTTCTGAAGACTGGTGCACGGATCCTGACGTGGACCGGGTCCACGACCAAACGCGGCTACGGCGTGGGCCGGGAGCACCAGCAGTAGTGGACCGCGGCGTCTTGTGCCGGGCTGCGCACGGGCAGGGGCGCGCGCTGGGTCCATCGTTTCCCGCTGCGGTGGCGTGCACCGGGTGCACGCCTAGGGCGTGCACCGCGAGGCCTGGCGCACGATCCCGTGCGCCGGGTCTGCGCCCCAGGGCCGCAGAGGCGTGCGCCGAGTGCACGTCGGCCCGGTGGACCGCGCGGCCTGGCGCACGCTCCCGTGCGCAAGGTCTGCGCCCCCGGGTCGCGGAGGTGTGCGCCGGGTGCACGCCGGCGTGGTGGACCGCGGCCAGAAACCCTACAGTACGCGCTCTTTTTCGGCTCAGGTTGCGACCCCGCGATCACGGCGGCTTCGGCGATGACCCCGTGAACACGGTAACGGCGGCGGTGGCCTCCCGTTTAACCACGGCGGGCGGCGGCCTCCCGTTTGGTCCCCAAACTCGTCTCGCACGCGACTCGACAAGAAAGAAAACCCACATTGAAAAACCGGAAAGAAATCTCGAACCACTCACCTCATTTTCGCCGGTAAGGGGGGAGTAAGGGAGAGGATCTTCCCGTTCTCGTCGCTTCGTTCCTTCACGCCCGCTGTCGGATGGTGGGGAGAAGGTAGGAGAAGGGTCGGGGTCCCTCTTGCGTTCCTCAAAAAAACCCTAAAGTGCGTCACAAATGCGGTGCGAAGTGGGAAAAGGAAACCCTAGTCCCCAAACTTACCACCTAGAGATCAGGTGCGAACTCGAGTCCAAAAATTTACCTCGCAAAGCGTGCTAATCGCCCCACCACACCCGACAGCGCTAATAAACTTCGAAAAATTATTCTGGGAGGTCCCCGAGTCGGAAATCACATCCAATCGCACCGCCGCTCATCATTTTGCGGGCTCTACCACCTAAAAATACCCGCAAACCCCGACGATCAGCCCAAAAATTTTCGACTTTCAACCCCCCCCCCCCCCGCTAACAACTTAAAATATTAATTAGGACCCAAAACGGAAAACAAGAAGGTCGAGGTACTACCAAAAATAATTAAAATAAACCAATGACATAAAAAGATGAAAAGTCCGATCGTTGAAGGATCCCATCCGATCACCTCGAAAAGCGTGCCGGCCAGTTAGCACGGATTCCGATGCACCACACAACGGCGAACGCTTTGACCCCCATTCCGGGAGATCCGTAAATCGGAATCCGAATCCGTTCGCTTTGCCGTCCTCCGTTTTCCGAGCTCAATCGTAGAAAAATACTCGCGGTCCAGGCCAGTCCATTGCAGAAAACACAATGAAAAGTTTTCCTAACAATCCCTTCATAAAAAAGAAGGTATGCAAAGGCATTGGAACGCCAGGACTCTACACAGGTGGGGGAACACGTGCTACTGCGGGTTTCGCCATCAAAAGGGGTGAAGCGGTTCGGGTTGAGAGGCAAGTTGAACCCACGGTATGTGGGGACTTTTGAGATTCTGGAGCGCATCGGCCCGGTGGCCTACCGCCTCGCCCTACCGCCGAACCTTGACCGGGTTCATGACGTGTTCCATGCGTCTATGCTTCGGAAGTATCTCCCCGATCCATCGCGGGTGCTCGACATAACTGCAGTCGAGCTTAAAGAGGACCTGAGCTTCGAGGAAGTACCAGTGCGGATCCTAGCATGAGAAGACAAAAAGTTACGAAGTCGGACAATCCCCTATGTGACGGTGCTTTGGAGCAATCAGGAGGAGCGCGAAGCGACCTGGGAACCAGAGCCAAAGATGAGGGAATGCTACCCTGATCTCTTCACCGTGGGCGAGAGTTAAGTTTCGGGGACGAAACTTGTTTTTAGTGGTGAGTGATGTAAGACCTGACCTTTATTTTTGCTTTCCCTTTTTATTTCACTTGTGGCGGTCTGACAGAGGGGTTTAATTTTTGTGTTATTCTGGACAGTCCGTCGGGGCTCGCGGGTACTTTTAGGTGGTAGAGCTCGCGAAATGGAGAATGGTGACGCGATCGGATTCGAATTCCGACTCCCGATTCTCCCAAAATTAATTTTTGAAGTTTGGACCCCCTCGTAGGCGCTCCGGGATCCGTGCTGGCAATCTGCACGGCTATCGAGGTAACCTGATACCCAAACTTAATCTGGTGAGCTAGGGCATGTTGGTCTTAGTTTATTTTTCGCTCCTTCCTCTCGTAGCAATAGGGCAACTGGATGCGATCGAGCGAAAGAAAGGGGGGAAACGAAATCCCCTTTACTCTTCCCTTTCAGTTCAAAGGGGCGACGGTGATTTGGGCGGTTGAGGCAAGGAAGGGACGGTGACCTTCTTGCTCCCGGAACCGACGGTAGGACGATCCCCTTCTCCTTCTTCTCCCTCGGCGGACCGAAGGTGAGTTTTTCCTGTTCGGTTTTCGGGGTTTCGTAGGATTCAAGAATGTGGGAGGGGGGCCGCCGCCGCCGCCACGCGCCGCTCGGGGTCGCCCGCAGGCAGGCGACGCGCGGGCAGTCGCCGCGCGGCAGGCGTGCTGCGCGGGCACCGCCCGCAGGCGGGCGCCGCGCGGGCGGGTGTCGCGCGGGCCGCCTGCAGGCTGGGCGCCGCGCGGCAGGCGCGCTGCGCGGGCGGGTGCCGCGCGGGCCGCCTGCAGGCTGGGCGCCGCGCGGCAGGCGCGCTGCGCGGGCACCGCCCGCAGGCAGGCACCGCGCGGGTGGGTGCCGCGCGGGCCGCCTGTAGGTGGGGCGCCGCGCGGCAGGCGTTCGGAGCGGGTACCGCCCGCAGGCGGGCGCCGCGCGGGCCGGTGCCGCGCGGGCCGCCTGCAGGCGGGGCGCCGCGCGGCAGGCGTGCGGCGCGGGTACCGCCCGCAGGCGGACGCTGTGCGGGTGGGTGCCGCGCTGCCGCCTGTAGGCGGGGCGCCGCGCGGCAGGCGCGCTGCGTCGGCACCGCCCGCAGGCGGGGCGCCGCGCGGCAGGCGCGCTGCGTCGGCATCGCCCGCAGGCGGGCGCCGCGCGGGCGGGTGCCGCGCGGCGCGGACACCGCCCGCAGGCGGGTGCCGCGCGGGCCGCCTGCAGGCGGGGCGCCGCGCGGTAGGCGCGCTGCGCGGACACCGCCCGCAGGCGGGCGCCGCACGGGCGGGTGTCGCGTGGGCCGCCCGCAGGCGGGGCGCCGCGCGGCAGGTGCGCTGCGCGGGCATCGCCCGCAGGCGGGCGCCGCGCGGGCAGGGGCTGCGCGGGCCGCCTGCTGGCCGCGCACCGCGCGGCGGGCACGCCGTGCGGGCACTGTCCGCAGGAGGGTGCCGCGCGGGCAGGTTTCGCCCGGGCCGCCTGCAGGCCGCACGCCGCGCGGCAAGCGCGCCGTCGGGGCACCGCGACGGGTTGGGGCCGCGCGGGGCTGTCCACAGGCTGAGCGCGCGCCGCACGGGTCGGTGCCGTGCGGGGAATGTTGGGTTATATGAAATATAGATGTAAATAGGGGAAAAAACACCTAGAGGGGGGTGAATAGGTGTAAACAATAAACACTCAAGAAACATTGCGCAATAAAACCCAATGCGGAAAAATAAAAGAACACGCAAGATTTTTACGTGGAAAAACTCCAAACCGGAGTAAAAAACCACGGGACCGATAACACGGTGAAATCCACTAGAATTGAAACACGTACAAGGTGATTTAACGTACTCACAGACGACTCAACCTTTTACCATACGCTCCTAGTTGATCTTCTCCGCTCGTTCCGCAACGCGTCTCGAATCCACGATCTGCGTCCAACGCCGAATCCACGGCGTCCAACGTCGAGTCCACGACGTCCGACCGAATCCACGGTCTTCACCCAGTAGCACGCTTCGAATCGACGAACGTACCTCACTCCGAATCCACGAGAGCGGTTGAACCTTGAATCCACAAGGACACGCGAGTCCACGCGCCGATTTTTGGGGAAATCGTTGTTTTTGGGTGGTGATGATCCGCCGAATACTTAGATTAGAAATAGATCGGAAATACCATCTAAGTATTCATTGATTTGATTCTACTCAAAATCTGAGTATGAAAACCTAGAATCAAATCAACTATAGATGAAGAAATATAGAATTAGATCTAGTATTTCCTTTCTTCTCTATATGTGGATCTTAGGCCGTATAAGATGATATTTGATTATGACGGCTATTTTCCTTAACCCTTGAAAAAGAAACATAGGGTCTATTTATAGGTTAGAAACCCTAGGAAGGAGATAAGAATCAAAAACCTACCATTTCTGGAAATTTTACGGACGGCGATCCGGATCGGATTTCGGCGATCCGGATTGCAGTAGCAAGAAAGACGGTTTCCAGAAAAACGATGGTTCGGGATCCGGATCGAAATGGCTGATCCGGATCGTTCATACAGTTTCACCAAACATCAACGTTCGGGATCCGGATTGCAAATCCTGATCCGGATCGTGCAAGTAAAAAGGTAAAACTAGTGTTCGGGATCCGGATCATGAGATGCTGCGATCCGGATTGAACCAGTGTATGAACGAACACCCTTCGGGATCCGGATTGGAATGTCTGATCCGGATCCTGAACATGTCCCATGTCCAGTTTTTGATTTTTATGCAATGAAAAATTCTTCCAAGTGTTTCTACACTACAAGAAGTATTCGGATCACCAAAAATCTTTAGTTAAACATACCTGATCCTTTTGAATTCTTCTTTCTTGAGATTGAGTTAAATGATCCAACCTTCTTCACCTTCAATCTTCAAGACTTGAACCTTTCACGAAATTACGCCAACTCAAATTCCGTAACAATCTCCCCCTTTGGCGGTTTCGTGACAAAACACAGATCCACTAAAGAAAATTCAAAAAGATATTTTTGTTGCTATCACCATACAACAAAAATTTACAATGGAGATCCAAAAATTTTAAAAACATGAGATAAACTCCTAAAACAGACTCTAGACTTAGACATCTATACTCTCTGCACACAGAAATCATTCTTGGCAAAAAGAATCGTTAGATACCTCAAGAATTGAAACATACAAAACCAAGTACAGAGATAGAGTTTATCTGATCGTCATGACATTTGAGAATTCAGGTATGTAAGAGAATCATAGTCAAAAACCAACATATCTTCTATGCATTCAAAAACCAAATGTCACAAAGTGTTAGTCCAACATCAACTTGTTAGTCATATTACATGCCCAAATAGTTAGTCGAATAGTTAGTAGGAACATGCAACAAATCACAAGATAAAAAAAACCAAAGTTGAAGTTGAAGTGATACTTACCTTGATGTGTGATGTTCACACATTCACACAGTTTTCACATCATCATTGTTCAAGTTCTCTCTAAACTCTCTCCACCTTTTTGTCACAAACTAAGCCAAAATTACAAAAATGTAAGGAGAGTTAAAAATTTCAACATCAAGACAAAAACCTGAGAACTAAAACTAAAGCAAAGTAAAAACGGAACATTAAAACCTAAAAACTGAAATCCTGCACAAAAAGATTAGAAAGAAAGTTAAGTCAGTCTGATCACAACAAAAGTTTGAGGACAACTCAATCATCTGAGTCAGAGTCTTCAGAGCTCATGCAGCCTAGTTTCTTCAAGATTCCTTTAAGCAATTCCGACATCGTAGAACATTCTTGTTTCATCTCATGTATGTCCTTGGACATTTTTCTGAGTGCAAGAGCCAGTTTATCTTGGTCTTGATTGATGGAAGGCTCTAAGTTTGCCTTTTGGTCGATTCTTCTGGAATTTGAAGAACGTTGTGTGACAATTGACGGAGCAGTCTGTCCTTCATTCCGAGGAGATCTTCTTGGCAAAGAGTGTGAATTGTCAAGAGGTTCATTGCTTGGCACATTCTTTTTCCTTGTGGAAGACTTTGTCAGCTTCTTGCTCTTTAGGTAAACCTTATTTTCTTCATCAATACCTTGTTGTACTTCATCAAGAAATGTGTCCCAATCGTCTTCAGACTCAGTTTCAGTTTGAGGAGTATCCTTTGTTTTTGCTTGACCTGTTTCATTTATTTCAATACCCCGAGCTCCTCCAAGTCGTCGAGCAAGTCTTTTTCTTTTAGTCTTCCCAGAAGTTTCTTCCATGGGAGCTTTGCCCTTTTCAGCAGCAGTAGGAGGAGCCTTTGACGTTTCTGCAGGCGCCTTTCCCTTTGAAGCAGTGGGAACAGTTGTTGCTTCAACTTGAAGCTCATCCCAATCAATTGATTCCGTTTCCGACTCCGTGTCGGAATCATTCTGAGTCTTCTTCGCTCTCTTAGCCTTCTTAGGCTTGGCAGTATCCTTGACATGAACCATGGCAGCAAGAAGAAAGATGATCCACGTGATCACCATTGCTATTGGTTTCTAGTGAACAGAAATCCTGTGAGCAATAACTCAAGAACACATGAAAAAATTGTTAATTTTCAAAAAAAAATTGTACCCAAACAATCATAATCATGTAGAGAGACTAAGAATCAAATTAGTTTTGCAAAAGGAATTTTAAAAATAGATCAATTGCATGTTTTTCAAAAATTTCTATTATATGCCCTAAAACCGAATTCTCAGAAATCGAAGCCCAAAAATTCGTTAATCAGGAGAATACCTAGCATATAATCAAAACTAATCTACCCAGAGTTCTTATTTCAAAAGAGATTTGACCAAAAACCATTCACAAACGAAAAGGATAGAAAAATCTCATCACGTTTTGAAGAAAAAAGAGAAAACCTGTGAAAAACGAGATTTTGATCAATAAAACTTACTTGGATTCGAAGAACTTGGGTTAGGAAAGCTCCAAGGTGCAAGAATTCTAGAGAGAGAGGCTCTAGAGACTTGAGAACAAAAGATTAAGGTACAAGAAATCAAAACCCGCTTGTTCTATTAAAAACCCTAGCCGTGATCCGGATCGGATCGAGATTTCGATCCGGATCGGCTAGCCGCAGGAAGAAGCCTGCGTTCGGGATCCGGATCACTTAACCCGATCCGGATCAGCTGCAACTTTTTCTTCAGAAAAATTTAGAAAAAATTCATAAAATCCAGAAAAAGTATGTAAGCATTTTAGCACACCAACTTTAAATAAAAATCATCATTTCATGTCAAGAGAAATAAATTATGTTAAATCTATCAATAACATTCAAATAATGACATGACAATTTATAGAAATTAAAACTTTTAAAGTTGATCAAGTTCAAACACATCCATCATGATCTTATGAGTACGGCGTTTATCAAATCATTAAAATGGTAAAGAAAATGAATTACCAAGATCAATAGATGTTTGAAATCCCAAATAAAGTATATAATGTATCTAGTCAATCTGTTGAAGAGAGTGGCTCTTTGAGCATCTTTCTTTACAAAACCCACCTTATACCAACCTTGAAATTTGACGGAGTCAAGTATTTCAATCATGCATTTTAGTTAATCAAAAATTACAAACCCATGCTTGGTATACATGTGGTAGCTGCACACAGTACTCGGACGACCGAGGTGGTAGCTCTTTCCTCCATGTGGTGGTAGTTTTCACACTCCTCATTGGGATGTAACTCTTTCCACATCTTTTGAGCATTTTACTTTTCTTTGACTCCCCCTCAATTGGCTATCAATTAATTTAAGATATAAAGTATTCAACCAAGGATTGATCTCGAATTCATACTCAACTAAATAGTCAAATAAGATAAAAACAATACCAAGAGATCATTGAGAGAGAAATTGACTTTGATCAATTAAAAATGGTTTAATTTAAATAAATGATCAATGCATCAACTGAATTATTATGATATCCAAAGCATAATAAATTTCTAATTATATGAAAGGATGCAAGTAAAGTCAATAATACACATGCTCAATTAATGTACTATGTATAAACATAGATAAAGAACAAAAACACAAAAACAAAACCTAACCTAAGCAAAAGTTTCAAAAAGAAGTTTATTTCAAGGAAAGCATTCCAATTGCTTTACGCAAATGAATAAAACGTTTTTGATCCAAAGGTTTTGTTAAAATGTCAGCTAATTGATCTTCAGTTGAAATATATGAAAGTTGAAGAGTATTTGATTCAACTAGCTCTCTAAGAAAATGATATCTAAGTTCAATGTGTTTTGTTCTAGAGTGCAACACAGGGTTTTTGGAAATGTTTATAGCACTAGTGTTGTCACAAAGAATTGTTACCGAAGTTGCTGAAATCCGGAAGTCGCTCAACACACTTTTCATCCAAATGAGTTGGGTTGAACAACTACCCGCTGAAATGTATTCGGCTTCGGCAATCGAGAGTGCTATGCAATTCTGCTTTTTACTATGCCATGCAACAAGGCAATGGCCAAGATAGAAGCATGCACCACTCGTGCTTTTCCGATCATCCACTGATCCTGCCCAATCGGCATCTGAGTATCCAACAATATCCAAACTAGTTCCCATAGGATACCAAATTCCGAAATTAATTGATCCTTTGATGTACCGGATGATCCTTTTCACCGCTTTCAGGTGAACCTCCTTTGGTGCTGATTGATATCTCGCGCAAATCCCAACACTAAAGGATATATCCGGGCGACTAGCCGTGAGGTAAAGTAGACTTCCAATCATACTTCGATACAGTTTCTCGTCTACATTCTCACTATGTGATTCACTTCCAAGTCCCTTGTGGCTAGTTCCCATTGGAGTCAGAAAATCCTTCGAATTTTCTAAGTCAAACTTTTTAACCAACTCCATTGCATACTTGGATTGACACAAGTGAATACCTTCATCATTTTGTTTAATTTGCAATCCAAGAAAATAAGTCAATTCGCCCATCATGGACATCTCAAATTCGCTTTCCATGGTCTCCGCGAATTTAGAAGCATCATTATCTCTTGTTGCGCCAAATACAATGTCATCGACATAGATTTGTGCTACAATGAAATTGTTTTGATAATGCTTCACAAAGAGAGTCCTGTCAGCTCCCCCTCGAGTATAGCCCTTCTCCAAAAGGTGCTTTGTCAACCTTTCGTACCATGCTCGCGGTGCTTGTTTCAGACCGTAAAAAGCCTTTTTCAAACGAAAAACATGGTTAGGTTGTTTATGGTCTACAAAACCTTTCGGTTGAGCCACATAAACTTCCTCATTTAAAAACCCATTTAGAAACGCGCTCTTAACGTCCATTTGAAATAATTTGATTTTAAAATGACAAGCAATAGCAAATAGTATACGAATGGACTCGAGTCTAGCTACAGGGGCGAAAGTTTCATCAAAGTCTATACCTTCTACTTGAGAGTAGCCTTGAGCAACTAATCGTGCCTTGTTCCTGATGATAGTACCATCCTCATTTTTCTTATTCTTGAAAATCCATTTGGTACCTAGCACATTGTGTTGCTTTGGAGGCTTCGTTAATTCCCAGACTTTGTTTCGCTCAAATTGATGGAGCTCTTCCTGCATTGCTTTAATCCAGTAGTCATCCTGAAGAGCTTCATCTATATTCTTTGGTTCGATTAAAGATACGTAGCAAGCGAATCCACAAACCAACTGCCTCCGAGTTCTAACTCCTTCTTGTGGGTCTCCAATGATGTTTGATTCAGGATGATCCTTGGAGATGCGTAAAGTTTGAGGTAATGGAGTACTCGGAGGTACATGAGACGATTCCTGCACGTCAGATAAACTTGAAGAACCATTAGATGCATCATTAATATTGGAAGTATTATCATGAGAAGATGCAATGGCAGGTGTATCATCATCTAGAGAGATATCGAGGGTAGATTTTTCAGATGCAAAGTGAAAAGCTTCATCTACTTTAACATTTATAGATTCTACGATCGTCTTAGATTCCAAGTTAAATACCCGATATGCTCTACTATTTGTAGAATACCCCAAGAAAATTCCTTCGTCACTTCGAGAGTCAAACTTTCCAAGATATTCATGGTCACGTAAAATCTAACACCGACTCCCGAAGATGCGAAAATATTTGATGCTGGGTTTTCTACCACACCATAGTTCATATGGTGTATTTAACGTTCCCGGGCGCAAATAACTCGATTAATTACATAGATTGCAGTGTTCACAGCTTCAGCCCAAAAATGTAGCGGTAAATTCCGGCTGTGAAGCATAACACGTGCCATCTCTTGAACAACCCTGTTTTTGCGCTCGACAACACCATTCTGTTGAGGTGTATAGGGTGCTGAGAATTCATGCTTAATACCGTTTGAAGTGCAAAAGTCAATGAATTTAGAGTTGAAGAATTCTCCACCTCTATCACTTCTAACACGAATGATCTTTTCATTCTTTTCAATCATAATACGATGGCAAATCTCGTGAAAAGAATCAAAAGTATCAGCTTTCTCTTTTAAAAATGCTACCCAAGAATACCGAGAGAAATCATCAACCAATAAGAAAATATACCATTTACCTCCCAAAGATGGTTGACGGGTTGGCCCCATTAAATCCATGTGTAAAAGTTCCAAAGGCCGTTTTGTACCAACGTGGTTCAAGTTCTTGTGTGCAGTCCTGGACTGTTTTCCCTTTTGACAACCGCCGCACACAATGTTTTGTTTAAGTAAAAGTTTTGGAACCCCCTTGACCACGTCCTTGTTTGAAATTCTAGCAAGTTCCTTAAAATTTATGTGACCTAGCCTTTCATGCCAAAGTGTTTCATTATTCAAAGAGGCTAAGTTACAATTTTCAGAAGTTTTACTAGGAACAACATAACAATTGTTTTCAGATCTAACCCCCTTTAAAAAGAATACATGGTCCTTATCAGTTACAACACATTCAACAGATGAAAAGTTAACTGAAAAACCATTGTCGCAAAGTTGACTTATGCTAATGAGGTTAGTCTTAAGGCCTTCTACATATAACACATTATTTAGAACCGGGCCATCTGGAATAGCTACTGTTCCTTTTCCAACAATTTTGGAAGATCTACCGTCTCCGAAAACAACGAGTCCTCCGGAGTTTTTCTCAAAGATTTGAAAACTATTTTTGTCACCGGTCATGTGACGGGAACAACCGCTATCCAGATACCAAGACGAACTATCATATGCATGCAAGGAAACATTGGTAACAAGACAAGGGTAAATTTCACCTTTGCGCACCCAAACCTTTTTGGAATGCGTCGGTAATGGTCGTGAGGTTATTCTCCTAGGTGAAGGCGTCTTGTCAGATCGATTGCTGCTTCTTGATGATGTCGTCTTGCACGGTGAACTACCAAGGCTCTTTTCATTTGAAAAGTTTTGCTTTGAATTTCGGGGAGGCGCCTTTTTGGTAGTCGTTGCAAGAGGTGCTTGAGTTGAGCGTTTGGCTCCCATCTTGCAATTTCTCCTTATGTGCCCTAAAATACCACAACGAAAACATACCTTAGTACTTGACGATCCCGAGGAGGATGAAGTAGGCTTGTTGTCGTTGCTTGTCGTTAGTTGCGGTGTCGGAGGAGGAGATACCGACTGGGGCACAAAGACTGTCCCACTCGAACTTGGACTATTTTCAGTTCGAGTGTACCCAAGGCCGAACCGATTTGATTGACCAAGACCAAGAAGCTTATCCAACTTACTACTTCCAGAAGAGAATCGCTGCAAGTCATCCTTGAGTTGGAAAATGGTCTTTGTCATTTCCAGGTTATTCTGTCGAGCCTCGTTGTAGAGCTTTGAGAAGTGATCCACTTTATCCACCAGTTTTGTATGTTCCTTCTCAAAAAGCTCATTGGACTCTTGAAGGGAAACATTTACTTTTATCAGATTTTTCCTTTCCACTTCAAGAGCGTTTGAGAGAGAAGTTGCCCTTTTTGCTTCTTCTTCGAGATCATGCAATCTCCCTCTCAAACTCTTGTTTTGCTTAGCCAGTTTCTTTGAATCCCTCAAAAGTCTGTGGTAGGCTAAAACAAAATCTTCACCTTCCGAATCATCTGATTCATTGTCCGTTGCATTCTTTTCAACAGTGGAGTTGGACAATGACTCGGATGTACTTGCCATTAAGCACATGAAGGTGAAGATGTGGGCGCGTGGAATGCCGTTGCGCTTTCTTCTTCATCACTTGAGGATGACTCATTTGACGTTGAGTTGTCATCCCAAGTGACGGCTTGCATCACTTTCTTCTTCGACGGATTCTTAGTTGGACACTCCGTTGAGATATGGCCGTATCCTCGGCACTTGAAGCATTGGACTTGTCCCCTCTGAACTTTTCTTATCCTTTGAGAAGTTCTCTTGCTTTCTTGACTTGTAACTTGAAGTACCCTTGCCTTCTTCGACTTTCCGAAGGATGGAGTTTTACTTGAATTACCCCTTCGAAAGTTGCGGCGAAACTTCCTTGTCAAGAGAGCGAGTTGCTTCTCAAAGTCCTCCATAGAAAGGTTCTCGTCATCGTCTGAGGAGGATGTATCCGCGTCTTCTTCCTTAGTTGTTTTCAACGCATAACCTGAAGACTTAGAAGAGGATGCTTTTCCCGAAGAATAGTTAGTAGTAAATGTCATTTCATAAGTTTGTAATGAACCAACTAATTCTTCTACACGTATTTCGTCCGGGTGTTTAATAGTTTCAATGGCTGTAACCTTTGGGCGAAATCGTTCAGGAAGAGTTCTTAAGATCTTTCTTACAACTTTAAATTCTGGAATCTTCTCTCCCAGGTTAGCACATGAATTTACGATGTCTTGCAATCGTGTATAGTAGTCCGTGAAAGATTCATTTTCTGCCATAAAAATGGAGTCAAATCTGCTCATAAGCATTTGCAGCTTTTGAATCTTCACGAGGTTAGTTCCCTCATGTGTAACCTGAAGAACATCCCAGATTTCTTTCGCAGTCTCACATGCCGAGACGCGAGAGAATTCAGTTTGAGATAAGGCATTAAAAATAGCATTAATTCCCTTGCCATTGTAAGAAGATGAATCTAACTCTTCCTTGGTCCATTTCGACCTAGGTTTGATGGTGCGAACATCACCAATAAATTCAGTTGGATTAGACCATCCTAATTCAATTGATTGCCACACCCATTCGTCGATGGAGATTAAAAAGGCTTTCATCCGTACTTTCCAGTACGCATAATTTGTTCCATCGAAGAATGGGGGTCTGTTGATGTTTCCACCTTCAACCATTGTTTACAACCCTATTCCCGCTCTGATACCACTTGTTGGGTTATATGAAATATAGATCTAAATAGGGGAAAAAAACACCTATAGGGGGGTGAATAGGTGTAAACAACAAACACTCAAAAAATCATTGCGCAATAAAACCCAATGCGGAAAAATAAAAGAACACGCAAGATTTTTACGTGGAAAAACTCCAAACCGGAGTAAAAAACCACGGGACCGATAACACGGTGAAATCCACTAGAATTGAAACACGTACAAGGTGATTTAACGTACTCACAGACGACTCAACCTTTTACCATACGCTCCTAGCTGATCTTCTCCGCTCATTCCGCAATGCGTCTCAAATCCACGATCTGCGTCCAACGCCGAATCCACGGCGTCCACGTCGAGTCCACGACGTCCGACCGAATCCACTGTCTTCACCCAGTAGCACGCTTCGAATCACGAACGTACCTCGCTCCGAATCCACGAGAGCGGTTGAACCTTGAATCCACAAGGACACGCGAGTCCACGCGCCGATTTTTTGGGGAAATCGTTGTTTTTGGGTGGTGATGATCCGCCGAATACTTAGATTAGAAATAGATCGGAAATACCATCTAAGTATTCATTGATTTGATTCTACTCAAAATCTGAGTATGAAAACCTAGAATCAAATCAACTATAGATGAAGAAATATAGAATTAGATCTAGTATTTCCTTTCTTCTCTATATGTGGATCTTAGGCCGTATAAGATGATATTTGATTATGACGGCTATTTTCCTTAACCCTTGAAAAAGAAACATAGGGTCTATTATAGGTTAGAAACCCTAGGAAGGAGATAAGAATCAAAAACCTACCATTTCTGGAAATTTTACGGACGGCGATCCGGATTGCAGTAGCAAGAAAGACGGTTTCCAGAAAAACGATGGTTCGGGATCCGGATCGAAATGGCTGATCCGGCTCGTTCATACAGTTTCACCAAACATCAACGTTCGGGATCCGGATTGCAAATCCTGATCCGGATCGTGCAAGTAAAAAGGTAAAACTAGTGTTCGGGATCCGGATCATGAGATGCTGCGATCCGGATTGAACCAGTGTATGAACGAACACCCTTCGGGATCCGGATTGGAATGTCTGATCCGGATCCTGAACATGTCCCATGTCCAGTTTTTAATTTTTATGCAATAAAAAATTCTTCCAGGTGTTTCTACACTACAAGAAGTATTCGGATCACAAAAATCTTTAGTTAAACATACCTGATCCTTTTGAATTCTTCTTTCTTGAGATTGAGTTAAATGATCCAACCTTCTTCACCTTCAATCTTCAAGACTTGAACCTTTCACGAAATTACGCCAACTCAAATTCTGTAACAGGGAACTTCGCTGCGCGGAGTCCGAGGACCGCATCAGGTCTCCCGTTTTTTGGCGTTTGAGTCGTTAGGGGTTTTAGTCACTTAGTTGAGCTTTCCCTTCTCCTACAAGAGCGCAGGACATTGTAGGCTTGACAGGCGCACGGTCACGGACGGGTCCGAGCGCCGGACATCACGCACGAAGTGGGTACTCCTCGGGGGATTTCGAGGATAGGCATATATCGATAGAAATAACGTATTTGGGCAAAGGTGAATAATATGTGGGTCATATAATTGTTTAACTAACCCTGCTGCACTATTTTACTTACTGTTGATATGAGGCTCTTGTTTTGCTACACGCACACCGGCGGTTTGGCCACGCAAGGGTGTGCTTTTCCGAAAAAGTGGTACGTTGACCCGTGTACCCCGCGAGACGGTGACGTAAGAAGGGGGCCCTCGTAGGTGGGGGGTGTGAGCGGTGACCCCGAGGCAGGGGCTCGCGGCCGATTCAGGTGCTCGGCAGGGGACACCGTGTCACGCCCCGGGGTCGAAACTGCGACCCGGGCTCGCTAACAGATCCCCCATCTGTACGGAACTGCCGTACAGACGAAGCGTCTAACCTGCAAAAAGAATCAATACAGTATACAGATATCAGAGCTGAAAGTAAAACTACTAAAAACTGAAATCCAAACACTGTACAATTGAAATAAATACAATATCCATCTCCCAAATTCGATCATATAAAAGTCCTCTGATACAAAAACCTAAAAGGGAGATATCTCCAATAAAACATCAGTGTACGTGCTCTCAAAACAAATATCCTCACTACATCAGTCTCTCAAACTGTAAATAAGTACAACTCTATACCTACTGAAGCTCTCCTCTGGAGGGGTACCGCTACACTCCAACGACGGGTAGGGAACTAGCTCGCGACTCCCTCGCCTCGGTCAGAAGGATCAGCAACTGGAGCAGCAGGAACAGGAGAAGAAGTTCCTGGGGAAAAAGACACCACGACGGGTGTGAGAACTACTTCCCACAGTAGTTCTCAGTGGGTGCCGTCAACAAGCCCAACGGTCTGCCCACTAAGTCTACTAGAGGCAAAAGATAACAGTGCAATGAAATCTGAACAAGAAAAGCTGGAGCTACTCTACAGCTACCATGCCTCTATCTAGATGCTCAAAAAGTGGAACAGATAAAAGTAAATGTAACCACACGCACCCAAGGTGCTCAATCGACCCAATCGAACTGGCTGCCTCATAGGGTCCAGTCAAGCCTGCGCCTGTCGACTAGGAACGCACCTGCCCACTACCACACGTCCGCATGAGGACGGGATTTACGTGGGGCGTCCTGTCCGACTAACTCAACCCCTCGCGCAAACTGCCTCAACAGGCCCATCGTTGCATCCACTGCGGAAAACTGCCTCAACAGGCCAACCATTGTATCCATAGCGGCATCTCAGGGACGCGACTCCAACTGAGGAAAACGGCGCGGCATAGAGTATCAAACTTAGCATAAGCAAGGCTATAAGCCAAGATCCACGCCACTCTCAGAACGGT
>JAQNDB010000547.1:42743-77776 GCA_029204045.2 Tillandsia leiboldiana | reverse complement strand
CAAAGTCCATCTCCCATAATGATAATCATACAATAACCTAAATACAAACTCTGGACTCAACAGGGAGGTAGTCCCGAATAAATAAATGATACAACAGTGTACAGGGACTCTCAGTACAAGTCAGATCTGCACAATACATCCGGTTCTCAAAGAGAAAAAAATAAAAACACTAATCCACCGACTGTACTGGAGATCTCCTCTGGAAGGGGTACCGCTACTCTCCAAAAGATAGGTAGGGATCAAGCTCGCGACTCCCTCGCCTCGAACAGCAAGCAGAATCAGCAAACACCCTCTAAAACTCTGCAAAACAAAGGAGGAAGGGACAAAAAGGGGGGAAACCCCAACGGGTGTGAGAACTACACCAAAAAGGGAGTTCTCAGTGGGTATCGCCACCAGGCCCGACGATCTGCCCACAAAGTCCTCAAGAGGCAAAAAGATGACCAATGCAATAAAACTGAACGAAGATGATGGAGGACCCTCTACAGTACCATGCCTCTATCTAAAAGCTCAAATGGGGAAACTCTGAAGAATATGCAACACTCGCACACGAGGTGCTCAATCGACCCATCGAGCTGACTGCCCATCGGGTCCAGTCAAACCTGCGCCCACCTACAACCACCTCCCGCTGACGGGCAGTAATTACGTAGGGCGTCCAAACGGACTAACTCGCTATCGAGTAGTGGCTCATGCAGGCCTATAGTCAAAATCCATGCCCTCTCTCTCAGAATGGATAGACTCAAGATGCTCAACCTCTCACACAAAGGTCAAAGAACTCGCAACGACCACGGGACCACCGTCAACCCCGAACGGTTCCCCAACAACAATAGTATGGTCTAAACACAACTGAAAGTATGCATCAGTGTCTCAGAAGCCTGCCTAAATAACCCAATCCGACCACCATAGACACTGGTACTGCCTGCTCTGCCTGCCGCAACGGGTATGCCAGCTGATGCATAACACCGAAGCAAAGGAGTCTCAAGGACTCAAAGTCTGTCGGGCTCTGCCTGCCGCAACGGTATGCCAGCTGATGCATAACACCGAAAGCGGGTCTCAAGGACTCAAAGTCTGTCTGACGCACACTCCGGAGTGGTACTCGGGGGAGCGACCCACACGAGTAAAGTAAGTAGCCGAAAGTAATATGATGTAGCAGGACTGGATCATGACTCTGATCAAAGTGGGAAAGCTCAACACTAGAGAAAGCCTCGGTCATCAATCAGATGCAAAGTACTCAAAGAGTGGGAAAACTCTGTCCACAGAGAAATCTGAAACCCAATCTGATGCATAAATAAATATCCCGTCAACCGCCCAAAATCCGCGGTTGCGCATTACCCTGCCGTCTATAATCCACGTCCAAACCGCCTCCTTCAACAGCCCAAGTCGCGGTCATCGCAAAACCCTGCCAAGTCTCAATCCAGCACAACCAATCCCTGACACCACTGTCTGGCTACACTACCCAGACCCCTGCTCGCATCAGAGCAACACAGACCGCCTGACTAGCAAAGAAGGAGAGAAAAGGATAACATGGTTTCTCCTAAGTCAAATTCCGGTATGTAGTGTAGCAGTAAAGATGGCCTAGCTATATGTCCATAAAGCATGCATTTGTCCTCAACGAAGAATAAAGAAAAAATAAACTCATGCCAACTTATCAATGACCATACCTGTCCATAATTCCCGATCTATATCGCTCCTCAGAGTAGGAACCTGCACATAACTACAAAATCCTATCCCATTGCATAAACCAGCCTCATAAAAGGGTATGTGCTACCATGGCGTGATAATTAATCATTATAGGGTAACCTTGCCTTAGGTAAGCTTCGCTAACCATCAACATAACGTCTGATTATACCATTGTCATAATATGAATAATAACTTGCAATTCCCATAAATCAACATTGTTAAGCTTACAATCAATCCCAGGTATTGTACCCTACACCTGCATGCAATTCTAACATATAGAGTTAGAGAACCGTCCACCGGTTCTCGGAACAAACCACCCACCTGAAACGCATTCCGCAGGCAAAGCCGAAGTCGGTGAAGTACAGCCACACGAAATCCAAAATCTGCCGGATCCGCTCCCTCGGTAAATAGTCGCACAAACCACTGTTCGAAAAAAAAACACATCGAAGCCGAGAATCAATTACACCACATTCGAAACTCTCAAAACAGCACCCGCTGTTTTCCACAAACAGCAGAGAGAAGAAGCCTTTTCACCTATATACAGACCTCCATAAATTCCCAAAAAATTACGGTTGCGAATCTTGCGACGAGTAGCCCCAAATCGACTCTTTAAACGCCACGTTCTGATACTTGTAGGCAAAGAAACAATTCGGACAACATTGGAAGCCATTCCCTCAAGAACACAGTTCTGCTGAAAATAGAGCAGCAAAGAAGCTTAATTCTCACCTCGAAATGACCCATAAAAATCCAATAAAAATACGGGCGCGTTCCTCTCGAAGAGTAGATATCAATCGAGTCTTTTAAACGTCTCTTTCCGATGCACGAACGCAGAGATAAAAATCGACAAGCCTCCACTGTCCAAGAATCCACCAACAAAAACAGTGGCTCAGAGATGCCTCGGGAACTGTGCCAAAAACTCGAAATGCGGAGAAGTAATAAACACGAAAAACGAAGCCTACCTCTCGTGAACTCTCTGCCGCCAAAAATGATCGAAAAAAATGTCTGAGTAAAGCCAAGGGAGCCTGCGCACCGAACAAACGACCGAAGGGGATCACCGCGGAAGGAAGTTGCACTGCGCCGAAGAGTCGCAAACCTCAAAGGCGTGCCACCAAAAATTCTCAAACTTCCTCAGAAGATAGAGCACAAGATGATGAGAACTTTCCTTCAGGGCTCAGGAGAAGAAGACTCAGGAAAAGCTCCAAATCGCAGGCCAAAGGGGGCTATTTATCGTCTCCAGAAAACAAATCCAAAAATGGACATCTGTGTCCTCTTTTTCGGGCGCCTAATGATTCGGGCTGCTACAGTAATGGGCCCGGCCCATTACTGTGCAGGCCCGAAAAACCGCCACGGTTCCGCCACGTGGCCCGCTTCACTGCTCAACCGCGCCCGCAGCGCCCGGTGCACGTGCGCCCGCCAATGGCGGCGCGCCACGTGGCACCGCCATTCCCGCACCGCGCACGACGCGCCTGCCCCCCCCGCGCGTACGGCCACCTGCCCCGCCGTACGGCCACCTGCCCCGCCGTACGGCCACCTGCCCGGGTCACCTGCTCCGCTCCTTGCGTGGACCGCGCGCACAACACCGGCCAGTAATAAACTGCCACGTGTCCTCCCCTGGTGCAGCACCTCGCCCGTAGACCGCGCGCTGCCCGCGGGCCCGCGTGCCTGCCCGCGCGCCCGTGCGGCCCTGCCCGCGGCCGCGCGCCACATGCCCGAGCCTGCGCCGCCGCCTTCCGCCGCTGCCCGCCGCCGCCGGCGATCGCCGGAGACACTGTTCCGGCCAGTGAACAGTAAAATACTGTAGCAAACTCCGAAAATGCATGAAAATAGTCATTTTGACCGTTTTCGCGCGCTGAGTCCAAATCGGTGTCCCGATTTGCCAATTCCATTCCTAAAAATTGCCGAAGGCATCCGGAAAGGTGTTTCTTGGTCCAAACTTCGCGCTGAGTCCAATTTAAATCCGCTTCGCGCGAAATTACTTCTACACATCAACGGGGTCCTCCGATCACTTATATATCCGTTTACACCCGAAGTCCAACACTTGTGTCCAAATTAGGTGCAGAAACACCGTCGACACGCCACATAGGCCTCCAGAAGCTGCTGGTCACACTGTAGAAGCCCTGCAGAGATCCGGGTCACCACACCTGATGTTTTTCCACGTCTTCGCTCATAGGTGTTATGCTTATGGATCCCACACCGTGATTGACTCGCTCCATTTGAGATCTGTGTGTGTTTGGAGTATGAGCGACGCCCATTGCGAATTCTGGCTCGTGAGATGAGAGGATTGCGCAACCGGGCCATGCCGTACTGCTATTGTTGTTGTGGATGAGTAATCACAGGGAGTGTGTCACGCCCCGGGGTCGAAACTGCGACCGGGGGGCTCGTGACAGATCCGGCCATCTGTACGGAAACTGCCGTACAGACGAAGCGTCTAACTGCAACAGACAGAGACAGACACCGACTACAGAGATATCAGAGCGGATAAAAAAAGGTATATAAAATTCACAATACCGAAGTGTTGCAACAACACATAGCCTATCTCCCAAACAAGATGATACAAATAGAAGTCCACCTATACAACATCTACAAATCCAAATGGGAGATAGCTAACAGGGAAATCAGCCAAAACATAATCACTCCCACAGTCTGGGATGTGGAACATTACCTCACTCTAAAGGACACTGCTGGTAGTGGTAGGGGAACCTCAGTGCACCCTGTACTCGTCCCTCCACGGGAGTCGTCAGCAGGAGGAGGGGAAGGGTCTCGGACCTGGAACACACGAGATAGAGGACTAGCAGGGAACCTGAAGAAAAAGCTCAGCAAGCCTTCAACGTCAGACAGGGGTGTGAGAACTACATCCTACAGTAGTTCTCAGTGGGTACCGTCTCCAGAACCACGGTCTGCCCACTAAGTTCTAGAGGCAAGAGATAACAGAAAAGACTGATAATGTAAAAAAGCTGGAAAAGAATCTACAGCTATCATGCCTCTATCTACTATGCTCAATAGGAAGGGGATAGGATGATGGTATGCAGCCACTCACTGCTGACAATATGTCACAAGTACTATGCTCAAGAAACTCTACTATGACACATGCTATGCCAACACTCTCTCAGTGTAACCCATATCTCATCGACTGCCCCACAGGGTCCAGTCGAGTCAAGCCTGGGCCCCCTGGTGTATCAACCAGGGTGTCCAATCGGACAACTCGATATCTCACAAAGTGACCCATGGTAGCTCGGCCAGGGGTATCAAGCGACCTCTAGTATATGAACTAGGCGCATCATCGCAGCCTCGTCAGGCTCGGTATCATCATCGCAGCCTCATCAGGCTCGGAATCATCAACGCACCCGGGGCGTAGCTCGAGGGGTGTGACCCCACCGAACTCAAGTATCACAACTGTATCAATGTCTCACAAGTGGTCCTGCAGGCTATAGTCCACGATCAAACAGATCGAAATCTCGATGCTCAAAGCACAACTCGGTCGGAGAACCCTCCACGACTCAATCTCACAACACTGACCCGCTCAACGAAAGTACCACACAGCTGGGACCACCGTCTCTCCCAACGGCTCCCACAACAACACCCCACTGAACTCAACTCACAAACTCACGACCGGAGACGCTCCACGGCCAGATCTGCGAAGGGTCCGAAACCCCAGGAGACTAACACCTACGTCCCAAGAGAAAGAGAACAGCCCTTAGAACCCAGATCACTCGAATCCGCTCGGGTGGATAAGTTTATAAGAAACCATGTCATTTATTTCAGAAACCATTCAATCTGAGAGACATCCATCTTTTTAATGATTTTTAGTCTTTTTAGGAAAACCCTTGAAATCAAGTTTTATGCCCAAGCCTCGAAGAGCTAATGCCCTCGTCCTATCAAACAAGAACAGACTCAGGCGACCCTTGCGAGGCTTGGAAGAAACATTGGCTGACTAAAATCATGTGTTCGTCCACAAAAAGGTTCTGGGTTCAAGGTCCCTGCTAACACAAGTGCACCACGATCACACACGGTGGTGACGAGAAGAACAGCGGAAAGTAAAACCCCGGGACCACCGTTTATCTGAAACGGTTCCCCACACACTAACACTGGGCCTAACCCAGCCACCAGACCCCACTCGGCCCCCCGGCCCGAGTGCAACACCCGTCCCACAACACTCTGACCACTCAGCCCACTACCCGGGCGAGGACACACTATGTCCAGAAGGATATGCACTGTGTGGGATGTCTAAAACATAAAGAACCTAGCCCAGATTAAGGTTCTCTATTGGTCTGGTCAAACACATGCACAAATGATGGGGGTTGCTAGTTAAGTTCCAAGAAAACACTTAAACTAGCATGCAATCCTATCACAATAGAAATAGAAGGAAGTCCGTAGACTTGGAGAGAAAAACCAACCCACCTTTGCTCGCCACCAATTGCTTGTCGACACTTGCAATTGGGCTCAGCGGGATTACCTTGCCTCCACGAGGTCCGCACGCAAAACGGAGCACGCTGCGTCCAACCACACGACCGCGCGCTTCCGCGGATGCCCCCAAGCCAGCCCGCGGCTCAACGCGGCGGAGAACTCACAACCAGCCCCGACGGAAGCTAAAAACAGCACTGCAACCTGCCAGGAGCGAAGAAATCGCAAAATCAATCAAAACGGTCAAACCTGAGCATCCGACGGCGAAAAACACAAACAGCCTCCGTCGGCGAAAACAGCCTCCGTCAGCGAAAACCAGCGCCCGACGGCGAAAAATAGACTCCGACGGCGAAACAGCGCAGCGGCGGCGGAAAAACAGCCTCCGTCGGCGAAAGAAAACAGCGCCCTGACCGGCGAAAAACAGACTCCGACGGCGAAAACACCCCAGCCCCAGGCGTGCGGACGGAAACCAGCCTCCTGTCGGCGGAAAAAACAGCGGCCGTACGACGACAAAGGAACAACAGACCTCCGACGGCGAAACAAGGGCGAGCCGGCGAAAACCGCCCTCCGGCGGCAAAAAATAGCACGCGGCGGCGAAAAACTGCTCCGTCTGCGAAAAACTGTGCCCAGACGGCGAAAAACTGCACGCCGGCGGCCGAAAAACTGCACCGTTCGGCGAAAAACTGAACACTGCGCTCGAACGGCGAAAAACAGCATGCGACGGCGAAAAAATGCTCCGTCCGCGAAAACCCTCTACTTGCAGCCACGACGGCGAAAAACAGCACTGCGGTGGCGAAGAACTGCTCCGTCGGCGAAAACTGGCGCCCGACGGCGAAAACCAGGCACGCGGCGGCGGAAAGAAAACTGCTACCGTCCGGCGGAAAAACTAAACTACTCTGCGCACCGAGGCGGGCGAAAAACAGCACGCGGGCGGCGAAAAACTGCTCGAAACTGCTTGCGAAAACAGCTCGCGAAATCCTGCGAAATTGCTCGCGAAAACCGCTCGCGGAAAAACCCTGCGAAAACTGGCTAGCGAAACCGCTCGCGAAAAATCCCTGCAAAAACAGCTAGCGAAACCGCTCGCGAAAAATCCTGCGAAAACAGCGCCGACGGCGAAGACGACGCCCGACGGCGAAAAACGGCGCCGGCACGCAAACCGAGGTGCAGCCCGCTGTCCGGGAGCACGCCGAGCGTCGAAAACCCCGCCGTGCGACGAGGGAGGCCGGCCGCGCGGCGCCAACCCCGGTCGCGCCGCGCATGCGGCCTGCTGCGCGGTGACAGAACGCGCCGCGCAGCGCCCTGCGGCGCTTGCGCGCGGGCACTGCGCCGCGCGCCCGCGCAGGCCCGCCTGCGGCCCGCGCGGCCCCTGCCGCGCGCGGCCCTGCCGCACGCGCTGTGCACGGCCCTGCCGCGCGTGCCTGCGCGCGGCCCGGCAGCGCCGCGTGCAGCACTTTGCTGCACGCGGCGCCGCGCCAGCGGCACGTCGCCGCAGGGTGCTGCCAACAGCAGCACCCTGGCGCCGCGCTTGCGCGTTGCGCTGCGCGCGCGGCCGCCGGCGACGGAAACGTTAAATAAATTAATTAAATTAAATAAAAACCCAACAAAACCCAAAAATCCTCAAAATCCCAAAAATCTGAATTTTTGCTTACCTCGTCGTCGCACGTCGCACGCCCATGAGCTTCACTTGGCCACCAACGGGGAGTCCAAGACCAAAATCACCTCTTTTCCTTTCTTCTTCTCCATCTTCTTCTTCCTTTTCCTCTCTTTTCTTTCTTTCTTTCTTTCTCTCTCTCTTTTTCCTTTCTTTCCTGCTTTTCCCTCAAGCAACAGAGAAGGCCCCCTTTTTATAAAGCAAAACCTTTTTAATTAATACTAAAAATAATCCAAAAGCCCACTCCAACTCACTTTTTGACTTCGGGCTCTCCGCCGCTGCCGGGACCTCCCGAACTCCGCTGTAAATCAAAAGTACACGCGCTCACAGCTTTTTTCTCTTCAAAAAGCTCATCCGTTGAGGCGGGGTGCTCAAATCAAATACCGGCTCCAAAATTGCCAGTTCCGACTCACTTTTTGCCTCCGGGTCCTCCGCGTCAGTCCGGAACCTCCCGAACCTCGCTGTAAATCAAAAGTACACGTGTCCACAACTTTTCCTCCTCAAAAAGCTCATCCGTTGAGTCGGGGTGCTCAAATCAAATACCGGCTCCAAAATTGCCAGTTCCGACTCACTTTTTGCCTCCGGGTCCTCCGCGTCTGTCCGGAACCTCCCGAACCTCGCTGTAAATCGAAAGTACACATGTTCCAAGTGTTTCTGAATTTCCGGCGCTCCACGGTGAAGTCGGTAATTTCCAAATCTCATCCTCAATCGGCATACAAAGCCCGGAAAAACCCCGAATCGAGCTGGAGCTTCTGCGTTGATCTGAATCAACCCGGCATCATCTGTAAACTCAAATGCAACACGCCCAAGGCAACTCACTGCTCCAAGGCATCTATGTGGTTGGCGCGCTACCCAAAGACCCGGTACTCTACATTCTCCCCTCCTTCAAAAGGTTTCGTCCTCGAAACCAAAACACACACCCTACCACAAGAAACCTACATCAGGAATACCATCAACTCCAACTCTCTCCCAATTGAAAAGCAGCCGAAAATTGCGAAAAGTCCAAAATTTCCAAAGGACCGATGCCTTCACCCCGATCAAACAAGAACAGGTTCCAGCATCGCCTCCATTTCTGGAGTAGTCCTTCGAAACTTTTCGCTCCGTTTGCTACTTTTGGTGTTAAAACGGGATGACGAGGAGAGAGGTGTTGACGTTGTCCCTACTGTGGTCGCAACCCAAAACCACAATCCAACAACTCAACCATGTAGGGGTGCAAAACTCCGATCTCAACCACTAGGAAAGGAAGTCATACCAAGTACCATGCGATCCGCTAACCTGGCGCCCACCAATCGGGCAACCCAAACTCATCCTCTCGACGTGGGTGGTCGTCGTCCTGACTGCCTCGACGTCGTGGCCTCATCTGGCTGGCGGTAAGCCGGAGGAACTCCTTCCTCCGGAAGAGGTAGGCGGGAGTGCCGTCGCAAGCGGCATCACCGAAAGTACTACATGAGGGCATGCTGCCTGAAAATGTCCCGAATGTCCACACGAAAAGCATCGCCCCTTGCCTATGGTCACACTGCTGTACAGCATGCGGTCCTCCGCAAATGACACACTCAACCTGAAACTGCTGCTGGTGCCTCGGCTGTGGGGGTCCTCCTGATCCCCGTCTCCTCAGAAATCCACGACCCTCAGACTGGGATGGTGGCGGCCCCGGGGGTCCCGATCTACTAGACTGTCCAAAATCAGGCGGCACCGGATGCCTCTCCCCGGAGCTGGTCCCTGGCGCTCGCTTCCATCTCTGACATAACCACAAATCCTCGGTCAACCTACCGAGCATGCTCAATTGCCGCATCCAGAGTCGGCGCTCTACGCGAATGCACAAGGGGATAAATATCCGGATGCAACCCTCTCTCAAAAAGCTCAACCCTCTGGGCCTCATCCCGGGCAACAAGAGGCACACAGCTCAATAACCGCTGAAACTCATTCACATACTCATGAAGAGGCCGACTCCCCTGCTGAAGTCGTCGCAGAACCCCTTCTAGTTTCTGCTTTGCACTGTCAGGAAAATAGGCCCTGAGTAGCAAAGTACGAAACTCCGCCCATGACAATAACTGTACTCCCGGTGGTCCCACTGGACGAACTCGACGCCACCAAGTCTCGGCGTCCTTCTCCAAAAAGTGCGCCCCCAAATGTACCTGATGTTCTTCCTTGATGAAAAGGTTCTCAAACAATTTCTCCATGGCCGCGATCCAGTTCTCAACCTCCCACGGCTCCGAACTCTGACCTGAGAACCGCGGGGGATGAAACTTGCGGATAAAGGATAGTCGATCCATGAGCTCCCTCTGCTCTATCTCTGTCAACGGAGAAATCTGTGACGAGGTTCGAGGATGTCGTAACCGGAAGTACTGATGGTGGTGCCACAGGAGGTGCTCTCTGCTCCAGCATGCGCATCATGCGCTCCATATTTTCCTCCTGGCGCCTGGCCGCCACCTCCTGGCGCCGCAACGCCTCTGACATCTGGGCCACCTGAGCCCGCAGCTCCTGTACCTCACTCTGCCTGGCCTGCCCGGCCTCTCGACGCTCGGGCTCCTCATCCGAGGTCAAACGCCCTCTCGTCGCTGCACGACGTCTCGGCGGCATCGCAAGTAACTGAAACAAAAGCGAATGTCAGGACAAAACAACCATACGACCCAATCCAATGAAAGTCTAAGACTTGTTATCCTTCCTAAAGTATTATGTTGTCTGCAGCCAACATAATCACTTTGAGAGAATAACATGTCAAGTCACTCATCCCAACCCTAGGGAGAGGTAAAACTCAATCTGGACTCTCGCTAAAAGTCACGACTCTCACGTAGTCATCCTAATGTCCAACCACAAGCCTAGGGTTTCTAAGTCCTCAATGACCTATATCCTAGGCTCTGATACCACTCTAATCTGTCACGCCCCGGGGTCGAAACTGCGACCCGGGCTCGCTGACAGATCCGCCATCTGTACGGAAACTGCCGTACAGACGAAGCGTCTAACCTGCAAAGACAGAACTACAGCTACACAGATATCAGAGCGGATAAAAAGCTGTACTATAAAATTTTACAACTACGAAGTTGCAACAACACATAGCCTATCTCCCAAAACAAGATGATACAAATAGAAGTCCACCTATACAACATCTACAAATCCAACTGGGAGATAGCTAAACAGGAAATACAGCCAAACATAATCAACTCCCACAGTCTGGGATGGTACATCTACCTCACTCTAAAGTGACAATGCTGGTAGGGAACTATCACGCGACTCCCTGTCCTCGGTCCGTCCAGTCAAGCTCGGCAGGAACGGAAGAAAAGCCTCAGCAACCTGTCACCGACAGAGGGTGTGAGAACTACATCCTACAGTAGTTCTCAGTGGGTACCGTCTCCAAGAACCACGGTCTGCCCACTAAGTCTACTAGAGGCAAGAGATAACAGAAAAGACTGATAATGTAAATAAGCTGAAAAGAATCTACAGCTATCATGCCTCTATCTACTATGCTCAATAGGAAGGGGATATGGATGATGGTATGCAGCCACTCACTGCTGACAATATGTCACAAGTACTATGCTCAAGAAACTCTACTACGACACATGCTATGCCAACACTCTCTCAGTGTAACCCATATCTCATCGACTGCCCCACAGGGTCCAGTCGAGTCAAGCCTGCGCCCCCTGGTGTATCAACCAGGGTGTCCAATCGGACAACTCGATATCTCACAAAGTGACCCCATGGTAGCTCGGCCAGGGGTATCAAGCGACCTCTAGTATATGAACTAGGCGCATCATCGCAGCCTCGTCAGGCTCGGTATCATCATCGCAGCCTCATCAGGCTCGGAATCATCAACGCACCCGGGGCGTAGCTCGATGGGTGCGACCCCACCGAACTCAAGTATCACAACTGTATCACTGTCTCACAAGTGACTCCTGCAGGCTATAGTCCACGATCAAACAGATCGAAATCTCGATGCTCAAAGCACAACTCGGTCGGAGAACCCTCCACGACTCAATCTCACAACACTGACCCGCTCAACGAAAGTACCACACAGCTGGGACCACCGTCTCTCCCAACGGCTCCCACAACAACACCCCACTGAACTCAACTCACAAACTCACGGCCGGAGACGCTCCACGGCCAGATCTGCGAAGGATCCGAAACCCCAGAAGACTAACACCTACGTCCCCAAGAAAGAGAACAGCCCTTAGAACCCAGATCACTCGAATCCGCTTGGGTGGATAAGTTTATAAGAAACCATGTCATTTATTTCAGAAAACCATTCAATCTGAGAGAAATCCATCTTTTTAATGATTTTGTCTTTTTAGGAAAACCCTTTGAAATCAAGTTTTATGCCCAAGCCTCGAAGAGCTAATGCCCTCGTCCTATCAAACAAGAACAGACTCAGGCGACCTTGCGAGGCTTGGAAGAAACATTGGCTGACTAAAATCATGTGTTCGTCCACAAAAAGGTTCTGGGTTCAAGGTCCTGCTAACACAAGTGCACCACGATCACAACACGGTGGTGACGAGAAGAACAGCGGAAAGTAAAACCCCGGGACCACCGTTTATCTGAAACGGTTCCCCACACACTAACACTGGCCTAACCCAGCCACCAGACCCCACTCGGCCCCCCGGCCCGAGTGCAACACCCGTCCCACAACACTCTGACCACTCAGCCCACTACCCGGGCGAGGAACACTATGTCCAGAAGGATATGCACTGTGTGGGATGTCTAAAACATAAAAGAACCTAGCCCAGATTAAGGTTCTCTATTGGTCTGGTCAAACACATGCACAAATGACGGGGGTGCTAGTTAAGTTCCAAGAAAACACTTAAACAAGCATGCAATCCTATCACAATAGAATTAGAAGGAAGTCCGTAGACTTGGAGAGAAAAACCAACCCACCTTTGCTCGCCACCAATTGCTTGTCGACACTTGCAATTGGGCTCAGCAGGATTACCTTGCATCCACGAGGTCCGCACGCAAAACGGAGCGCGCTGCGTCCAACCACACGACCGCGCGCTCCGCGGATGCCCCCAAGCCAGCCCGCGGCTCAATGCGGCGGAGAACTCACAACCAGCCCCGACGGAAGCTAAAAACAGCACTGCAAGCTGCTAGGAGCGAAGAAATCGCAAAATCAATCAAAACGGTCAAAACCGAGCATCCGACGGTGAAAAATAGCCTCCGTCGGCGAAAACAGCCTCCGTCAGCGAAAACCAGCGCCTGACGGCGAAAAACAGACTCCGACGGCGAAAACAGCTCGCGGCGGCGAAAACCAGCCTCCGTCGGCGAAAAACAGCGCCCGACGGCGAAAAACAGACTTCGACGCCGAAAACAGCGCGCGGCGGCGAAAACCAGCCTCCGTCGGCGAAAAACAGCGCCCGATGGCGAAAAACAGACTCCGACGGCGAAAACAGCGCGCGGCGGCGAAAACCAGCCTCCGTCGGCAAAAAACAGCACGCGGCGGCGAAAAACTGCTCCGTCGGCGAAAAACTGCGCCCGACAGCGAAAAACAGCACGCGGCGGCGAAAAACTGCTCCGTCGGCGAAAAACTGCGCCCGACGGCGAAAAACAGCACGCGGCGGCGAAAAACTGCTCCGTCGGCGAAAAACTACGCCCGACGGCGAAAACCAGCACGCGGCGGCGAAAAACTACTCCGTCGGCGAAAAACTGCGCCCGACGGCGAAAAACAGCACGCGGCGGCGAAAAACTGCTCGAAAACTGCTTGCGAAAACAGCTCGCGAAATCCTGCGAAACTGCTCGCGAAAACCGCTCGCGAAAAACCCTGCGAAAACTGCTAGCGAAACCGCTCGCGAAAAATCCTGCGAAAACAGCTAGCGAAACCGCTCGCGAAAAATCCTGCGAAAACAGCGCCGACGGCGAAGACGACGCCCGACGGCGAAAAACGGCGCCGGCACGCAAACCGAGGTGCAGCCCGCTGTCCGGGAGCACTCCGAGCGTCGAAAACCCCGCCGTGCGACGAGGGAGGCCCGCCGCGCGGCGCCAACCCCGGTCGCGCCGCGCAGCGCCCTGCTGCGCGGTGACAGAACGCGCCGCGCAGCGCCCTGCGGCGCTGCGCGCGGCGCCCAGCGGTACTGCGCGCGGCGCCCAGCGGCGCTGCGCGCGCAGCCCGCTGCGCTGCGCTCGGTCGCGCGCCCGCGCAAGCCCGCGCGGGCCTGCCGCGCGCGGCCAGGCAATGCCGCGCGCGCCTGCGCGCGGCCAGGCCGTGCCGCGCGCGCCTGCGCGTGGCCCTGCCGCGCGCGCCTGCGCGCGTCCCGGCAGCGCCGCGTGCAGCACTTTGCTGCACGCGGCGCCGCGCCCAGCGGCACGTCGCCGCAGGGTGCTGCCAACAGCAGCACCCTGGCGCCGTACTTGCGCCGTTGCGCGCGCGCGCGGCCGCCGGCGACGGAAACATTAAATAAATTAATTAAATTAAATAAAAACCCAACAAAACCCAAAAATCCTCCAAAATCCCAAAAATCTGAATTTTTGCTTACCTCGTCGTCGCACGTCGCACGCCGACGAGCTTCACTCGGCCACCAACGGGGAGTCCAAGACCAAAATCACCTCTTTTCCTTTCTTCTTCTCCATCTTCTTCTTCCTTTTCCTCTCTTTTCTTTCGTTCATTCTTTCTCTCTCTCTTTTTCCTTTCTTTCCTACTTTTCCCTCAAGCAACAGAGAAGGCCCCCTTTTTATAAAGCAAAACCTTTTTAATTAAATACTAAAAATAATCCAAAAGCCCACTCCAACTCACTTTTTGACTTCGGGCTCTCCGCTGCTGCCCGGAACCTCCCGAACTCCGCTGTAAATCAAAAGTACATGCGCTCACAGCTTTTTCTCTTCAAAAAGCTCATCCGTTGAGGCGGGGTGCTCAAATCAAATATCGGCTCCAAAATTGCCAGTTCCGACTCACTTTTTGCCTCCGAGTCCTCCACGTCAGTCCGGAACCTCCCGAACCTCGCTGTAAATCAAAAGTACACGTGTCCACAGCTTTTCCTCCTCAAAAAGCTCATCCGTTGAGTCGGGGTGCTCAAATCAAATACCGGCTCCAAAATTGCCAGTTCCGACTCACTTTTTGCCTCCGGGTCCTCCGCGTCTGTCCGGAACCTCCCGAACCTCGCTGTAAATCGAAAGTACACCTGTTCCAAGTGTTTCTGAATTTCCGGCGCTCCACGGTGAAGTCGGTAATTTCCAAATCTCATCCTCAATCGGCATACAAAGCCCGGAAAAACCCCGAATCGAGCTGGAGCTTCTGCGTTGATCCGAATCAACCCGGCATCATCTGTAAACTCAAATGCAACACGCCCAAGGCAACTCACTGCTCCAAGTCATCTATGTGGTTGGCGCGCTACCCAAAGACCCGGTACTCTACAGAGTGAGTGGCGACTTGGGAGCTAGAGACGGTGATGATGAGTACCGACCCTTGGTATTTGTGACTACCTTTTGAGTTGTGTTAGTTTCGATGATGAAACTTTCTTTTAGTGGGGGAGGATGTGAGGACCCGAATCCCCGTGATAGGATTACTGTTGAATCAGCAGCTTCTAGAGGCCTTTATTGGGTGTCGGAGGTGTTTGTGCGCATATTGGACCCAAGAATGGACTCAGTGCGTAGAATGGATCACGAGTGTATTCGGATTCCCCCGTCGAATTTTAGAAGTGGTTCCACGCGAAACGGACATCGGATTTGGATTCAGTGCGGAAAAACGATGGAAATTAACTACTTGGTTGTATTTTTCTGAGTCCGGACGCTTGAAAACGGACACCCGGAAGTTTTCAGTGTTTTCGGGTGCATGGTGGACCGGTGGACCGAGGGCTGTGCCACGTGGCGGCTTCCTATTGGTGTCGTATGCCACGTGGCGGAGCAGGAGGCGCGGCGCAGTGGGCTCGGCCCACGGGAGCTGGCGCGGGCAGCGCGCGGGCCGGGCAGGCGCGCGGGCAGCGAGGGTGGTGTGCCACGTGGCGTCTTCCCATTGGCGCGATGTGGACACGTGGCAGCTTTGGATTGGCTGGCGCACCAGGCGCGATCCACGGAGCAGGGCGGCAGGTGCCTCGGGATGCGTGCGCGGCGTGGGCGCCGGCAGCGCTGCGTGGGCGCACGTGGGCGCGGCGCCCGATGCGTTGACGCGGGGGGAGGCGGGAGCGTGGGCGCGGCCACGCGTCGCGAGCGGATTGGCCGCTCCCGCTGTTTGCTGTGCGGGGGTGACGTGGCACAATGGGAGCAATCCGGGCGCTGGATGGACGGCTCCTGATCGGGCATTTTCGGCACTTGAAGGAACCGGGCGCCCGATTCCTGGGCCCAATTTCAGTTTGGTGGGCCTTTCGGGCTGGGCCTTTATATTGGGCTTTCCACTTTGTTTTGTTGGGTTTTTGAGGCTTATCTCCGAGAGCACCCAATAGAGAAGTTCTTCCTCTCCCTCTCCTCCACCCTTCGATGGATTCCCGGATTTTTTGGAGGCCGCGGTATCGGTGTTTTCTGCGACGCGGCGCACTTCGACGCTCCCTGGATTTTGGCTTCTACCGTCACTTTTCAGTCCGCGAGATCCCCTGGATCACCCCGATGGAGTCTTGAGCCGATTTTTGTGGCAGCTCGTTCACGAGAGGTACGCCCTCGATTTCCATGTGGATCATTTTGCTCTGTTTTGAGTTTTTGGAGGGGTTTTCGAGGCTTCTTTTGACCCCCTTTTTCTGTGACAATGTTTTGGACAGCGAAGCTTGTTGGATTTTTATGTTGGTGCCCGGTTGTCGAATTTCAGCCTGTGAGGACTCGATCGACATCTACACTTTGAGTGGAATACGACCGTATTTTTATCAGAATTTTTGGAGGTCATTTCATAGGTGATATTTAAGCTTCTTCGTTACTGATTTCCGCAGATATGCGAGTTGTGGATTAATTGCCTTACCACGATGTTCTATTTGTATCTTGGCCTTCAGGTGTCGGAATGAGGAGTATAAATACTCGATTTGGATCTACTCGTCGCGAGGATCGTAGCCGTGATTTTTCTAGATTTTTCAGAGGACCGCACGTAGGTGAAAATTCCCTTTTTCTGTGCTGGTTTGTAAAAACAGCAAGTGCTGTTTGGGGTGTGTTTGTGGTGTTGTTGATTGTTGGTTGTGTTGTTGGTTTGAGCAGAGGCTTGCGCGACCGAGTATCGAGAGTGCGGTTTCAGCGGATTTTGGTAGTGAGTGACTTCGCACTTCACCGACTTCGGCGTTGCCTGCGGAAAGCGATTCAGGTGGGTTGTTTCGTCTCCAAAACTGGTGGACGGTTCTCTAATTCTATCTGATAGAATGCATGCATGTTAGTGTACCAACATATGGTTGAGATGTAAGCTTGGTAAATGGTATTTGTTTGAGAAATTGCAAGATATGATATTCATATTATGCCTAATGAAAACTTGCAAGATTTAGATATCCATGATTATGATCAATGAAAGCTTACCTAAGGGAATGTTACCCTATGTGTTTGATAGCATGCATGATTTGAGGTACAACCTATAGGATTGAGATGTAAGCATAAGAAATGATATAGTTCATATGGATTGAGGCTTACATGATTTATTGTACATGTTGGGTACCTTCGAGATCTTTTATATATTAAATGGTTGTATTCACCTATGCTAGTTGAGAGCATGTTGAGGGAGATGAGGCTTATTTTTGATTGATTTTGGTGATCATGTCTGTTAATGTTCCCTATGTTCTGTTTCAGTTTATTTAAATGCTATTATTGGAACTTGACCTAGCACCCCGTCATATGTTGCATGTTTAACCAGACTAGTAGAGAACCTTCACATGGGCTAGGTTTTTTATGCTTTAGACATCCCACACCTTGCGTATTTCTTGGACTTAGTTTTTCCTCGCCCGGGTAGTGGGCCGAGTAGTCAGGTTATTGTGGGACATTGTTGCACTCGTGCCTGGGGGCTGAGTGGAGTCTGGTAGCTGAGATTAGACCTGTGCTAGTGTTGTTGGGAGTCGTTTGGGTAGACGGTGGTCCCGGGCCGTCGAGTATCTTCCGGTCAGTGTTGTTGGGAACCGTTTGGGGTTGCTGGTGGTCCCGGGTCGTTGAGTGTCGTCCGACCCATTTTGTTAGCCCTGAGTTGTGGGTCGATCCCGGCTCTGGAGTATCTCCAGCCTGTGTGTTTAGCGTGGCGAGTTGGGTATTTCAGTTTGGGAGCCGTTTGGGTCGACGGTGGTCCCGACTGTGGAGTATCTCTAGCCAGTGTGTTTTGTGCCACGAGTTGGCTGAGTTCATTAGTGTCTCGAGATTTGTGAGAGCTGGTTCGTAGTGTACCAGATCTCGGTATATGAGCAAATATAAATAAAAATGGTAGGAAATATCATTTTTATTGAGCTTAGAGAAGTAAAGAATGATTTGAAAGTGAATTGGGCCCAAATCGGGATAAAAATAAGAAACCTAGAATTTTATATGAGAAAGTGGGCCCAAATTTTTAGCAGAAAATTCACAGCGTCAGAAAATTCTGAGAAAATTCTGGGAGCTAGGTAAATATGTTTTAAGGCCACAGTAGAAGTTTCGCGTTGATCGGATACCCGGATAGTGAGAATGGGGTCCGCCAGCGATTCTGAATACAGCGAGGCTTTTGGCGACCCAGGATGGTCCAAATCGAAGATTAAAAGTACCTTGAGGTAAATCAAGTTAAATCGTGGCTGCCTGTCAAATTTGAGCGAAAACGGGCGAGAAACAGGCAAAAAAGGACGAAAACGGGCGAAACGGGCGAAATCCGAAATTTGGCCGTATATTCGCGCGCCCGAATGTTACTGTAGCAGCGCCCAAATCCCGAGTTGCACGGATCCCAAGGTAGTTGGCACGAATCCCGATGCAGTGGCACGGATTCTAAGGCAGATGCCACGGATCCCCGAGGCAATGGCACTGATCCCGAGGCAATGGCGCGAATCCCGAGGCGCGGCTTGCGCGGGCATCGCGCGGGGGCGCGCAGCTCGAGGCGCGCAGGCCAGGTGGGGGACACCACGTGGCGTCTCCACATTGGCCACAGCGGCCGAGGCGCAGACCCGCGCGGGGAAGGCGCGCGGGCCCTGGCACGGGGTCAGCGGGGGCAGGCCACGTGTCGGCCTCCCGTTCATGGGTCAGCGCGCGACGCGACGCGTCGCTGCGGCCGTGCGTCAGCGCGGCCGTGGGTGCGGTCCATGTGGCGGCCGCCGCTGTTCTGTGGTCACGGTGCACGGTTCTAGGGACACGTGTCACCTCACGATTGGCCGAGCGACGGTGACGTGGCGCCTCGCTGGCGCGGCGTGGACGCGTGGACCGCGGGGCTAGTTACTGTAGTAGCCCGAAAACCCGTTTCGGGCGCCCGAAAGGTGTTCCCGAAAAAGGGATTTTGGCCTATAAGAGTCCGAATGGCCCTATTTCTTCCCCTTTTCTCCTTTTTGCTCGGGCAGAGAGGCTAAGGGGCGGGAGTGGGCGATTCCATGGGGGGTTTTCGAGGGCGCGCGAGCGCGCCGTGGACCCCGTGGAGCGCGCAAGGTGTTCCAAGGAGCCGAATGGATGCATGTGTACGCGTTGGACGGCGCAACGATGTCGAGGTAGGGGACCCGTATGTCATTTTGCGGTATTTTTGGCACAGTTTTGTGATTTCCTTTTGGGTTTTGGATTTGACCCCATGCCTTTATGCGTGTTAGGGACCATGTTTTACTGTGTCGTTTTACTACACGAAGCATCGCCGGGCGTTTTAGGCGCGCACCGTTTTGCGTGCAGGCTTGGAAAGGACATGCACCGTTTTGCGTGCGGACTCGACGAATGTGCACTGTTTTGAGCGCAAACTCAAAAAGCATGCACCGTTTGGCGTGCAATATTGAAGAAAGAACGTGCACTTTTTTGCGTGCAAATTGAGGTACGTGCACCGTTTTGCGTGCAGGTTGAATTGTCGTGCACCGTTTTGCGTGCAGTCTCTAATGTTGTGCACCGTTTTTCGTACAGGGTTAGAAAGACGTGCACCATTTTGCGTGCAACCTTGAAGAAAGGCATGCACCGTTTTGCGTGGAAACCCAAGGTATGCGCTCCGTTTTGTGTGCACCGTTTTGCGTGCAACCTGGATGAACGCGCACCGTTTTGCGTGTAGTCTCTAACGATGTGCACCGTTTTGTGTGCAGGTTCTGTGGGTGTGCACCGTTTTGCGTGCAGGTTCTGTGGACGTGCACCGTGTTAAGGAATTTGTTTTGACGTATTTCATGAAAATGGTTAAGTCTTGAAGATTGAAGATGAAGAAGTTTGGATCATATACCTCAATCTCAAGTAAGAAGAATTCAAAAGGATCATGTATGTTTAACTAAATATTTTTGGTGATCCGAATATTTCTTATAGTGTAGAAACACTTGGATGGATTTTTAATCGCATAAAAATAAAAAACTGGACATGTTATATGTTCAGGATCCGGAACAGGTAACTACAGTCCGGACCCCAAACATAGGGTAGTTCATGCGCAAATCCAGTCCGGAACACATCGGTTCAGTCCGGACCCCGAACGTGGATTTTGCAGAAACTGCATGAACAGTCCGGACCGTGGATCTTCAGTCCGGACCCCGAACGTGTGTTTTTCTGGAAATAGTCTGTTTAGCTACGACAGTCCGGACCGCAGTATTCCAGTCCGGACCATCGTCTTGAAAAATTCCAGATAAGGTTAGTTTTTTATTCTTATCCTCTTCCAATGGTTTCTAACCTATAAATAAACCCTACGATTCATTTTTTAGGATAATCCAACAGAATCCAAAATAAGTTTTATCTCTGGGAAATGAATGAGAAAAATTAACGGAGATAAACTTATTAATCCACATATAGAGAAGAAAGGAAATAACTAGATTAATTCTATGTTTCTTCATCTATATTAATTAATTTGATTCTAGGTTTTCATACTCAGAATTTGAGTAGAATCAAATTAATGAATACTTAGATGGTATTTCCGATCTATCTTTGATCTAAGTATTCGGCGGATTATCACCACCCAAAAACAACGATTTTCCCAAATCGGCGCGTGGACTCGCATGGCCTTGTGGATTCAAGGTGCTACCGCTCTCGTGGATTCGGAGCGAGGTACGTTCGTGGATTCGAGACGTACTACTGGGTGAAGACCGTGGATTCGGTCAGACGTCGTGGACTCGACGTTGGACGCCGTGGATTCGGCGTTGGACGCAAATCGTGGATTCGAGGCGCGTTGCGGAGCGAGCGAAGAAGATCAACTCGAAGCGTATGGAAAAAGGATGAGTCGTCTGTGAGTGCATTATATCACCTTTGTACGTGTTATAATCTTAGTTGATTTCACCGTGTTATCGGTCCCATGGTTTTTTACTCCTGGTTTTGGAGTTTTCCACGTAAAAATCTTGCGTGTTATTTTTATTTCCGCATTGGATTTTTATTACGCAAAGATTTTTGAGTATTTATCGTTTACACCTATTCACCCCCCCTCTAGGTGTTTTTTCCCCTATTTAGATCCTTATTATAGAGTTGACCCAACACACCGTTTTGTGTGCAAGCTCGAGAAAATAGGAACAAACACGCGTAGACCAATTGCAAGTGTCTACAAGCAATTGGGTGCACCACAAGGTGGGGGATTCTGCCGAAACTCAGTGACCTCTCCCCTTGCTCCTTTGCTTTTGGATTTAGAAGCATGATAGTAGCTTGTTAGAGGCGTTAGGTAATTATGATTAAGATTGCATGTGTAAATGGACACAGATGAAAAGTGCAACTGTTGGTTGCCAAAGATAGATGATAAATGTGCATGTGTAGATGGACACAGACGAAAAGTGCAAATGTTGGTTGCCAAAAAGGAAATGATCAATTTGCATGAGTAAAAGGACTTAGGAGAAAAATGTAATTCTTGATTTATCTAAATAGATGATAATTGCATGCGTAGAGAATAAATATTATTTTATGATGGATATGAAAATAATTGCATGCGTAAAAGTAGATAATCATGTGATGATTGTGATCATGTTAGGGTACAACCCTAGGAATCATGTGACATAAGGGAAAAGAATGTTGGGTTATGTGAATAATAGGATCTAAATAGGGGAAAAAACACCTAGAGGGGGGTGAATAGGTGTAAACCATAAACACTCAAAAATCTTTGCGATATAAAAACCCAATGCGGAAAAATAAATAACACGCAGAGATTTTTATGTGGAAAACTCCAAACCGGAGTAAAAAACCACGGGACCGATAACACGGTAAAATCCACTAGAATTAAACACGTACAAGGTGATATACCGTACTCACAGACGACTCAACCTTTTCCATACGCTCCTAGTTGATCTTCTCCGCTCGCTCCACGACGCTTCTCGAATCCACGATGTGCGTCCAACGCCGAATCCACGGCGTCCAACGTCGAGTCCACGACGTCCGACCGAATCCACGGTCTTCACCCAATAGCACGCTTCGAATCCACGAACGTACCTCGCTCCGAATCCACGAGAGCGGTTGCACCTTGAATCCACAAGGCCACGCGAGTCCACGCGCCGATTTTGGGGTAAATCGTTGTTTTTGGGTGGTGATGATCCGCCGAATACTTAGATTAGAAATAGATCGGAAATACCATCTAAGTATTCATTGATTTGATTCTACTCAGAATATGAGTATCAAAACCTAGAATCAAATCAATCAATATAGATGAAGAAACATAAGATTAAATCTAGTATTTCCTTTCTTCTCTATATGTGGATCTTAGGCCGTATAAAAGATTGTATTTTATTATGACGGCTATTTGGATTAATCCTAGAAAAAGAATCATAGGGTCTATTTATAGGTTAGAAACCCTTGGAAGAAGATAAGGATCCAAAACTAACCTTTTCTGGAGTTTTTACATGACGACGATCCGCATCGGAGATCGGCGATCCGGATTGCAGTAGCGAGAAAAACAGATTCCAGAAAAACGAAGGTTCGGGATCCGGATCGAAGTGCTTGATCCGGATCGTTCATACAGTTCACCAAACATCAACGTTCGGGATCCAGATTGCAGTAGCCTGATCCGGATCGTTCAAATAAAATGGTAAACTCAGTGTTCGGGATCCGGATCAAGGGAAGCTACGATCCGGATTGAACTGGTGTATGAACGAACCACCTTCGGGATCCGGATTGAACAATCTGATCCGGATCCTGAACATGTCCCATGTCCAGTTTTTGATATTTATGCAATAACAAATCCATCCAAGTGTTTCTATGCTATAAGAAGTATTCGGATCACCCAAGATATTAAGTTAAACATACCTGATCCTTTTGAATTCTTCTTTCTTGAGATTGAGTTATATGATCCAACTTCCTTTACCTTCAATCTTCAAGACTTAACCGAATTCACGAAATACGCCAACTCAAATTCCGTAACAATCTCCCCCTTTGGCGGTTTCGTGACAAAACATAGATCCACTCAAGAAAATTCAAAAAGATATTTTTGTTGTTATCACCATACAACAAAAATTTACAATGGAGATCCAAAATAAAATACATGAGTTAAACTCCTAAAACAGACTCTAGACTTAGACATCTGTACTCTCTGCAAAAGAAATCATTCTTGACAATAGAAATCGTTAGATACCTCAAGAATTTTATATCATTCAAAAACCACGTACAGAGATGAAGTTTATACTCATTTATACTTACCATGACATTTATACATTCAGATATGTAAACTGATCATAGTTAAAACACCAACATATCTTCTTCTATGCAATCAACATCCAAATGTCATGTTAGTGAACATCAACTTGTTAGTTATATTACATGCCCAAATAGTTAGTCGAATAGTTAGTCGAGGCATGCATTCAAACACAAATGAAAACCGCAAGTTGAAGTTCTACTTACCTTTCAAGTTGAGGTTATACTTACCTCTATAGTTTCAAGTTTTCTCAGTAACCATTGTATCATAGTATCATTGTATCATACTTCTCTCTCCCCCTTTTTGTCACAAAAGTTAGCCAAAAAAATACCAAAATGGAGAGAATAGTTAACAGTTCAAGTACCAAAAGTTTGAGAACTAAAACTTAAAACTAAAACTTAAAAACCTGCACACAAAAAGTTAAAAAAAAAGTTCCTGCACAAGAGAATTATTAGACAAACGATTCAAGCATCTGAATCTGAGTCATCCGAGGCGGTGTATCCCATTTTCGAGAACGTTTTCTGCATTAACTTCTTTATTGACGAGACCGTCTTAGTTAATGTGATTTGGGATGCTGTGATTATCTCGAGTTCTTCGGAGATTCGCCTCTGCTCTTTGGTGATTTGCTCTTGTTGGAAAGATAGGCGCTGTTGTTGCTTGAAAATCGAAGTTACCGATGCTTGATCATCCGCGCCGGGTGCTTGTTGAGACGGTGAGGCAGAGGTGCCGACATAAGGTTTCTTTCCAGTGGAGGGTGTCGGAGTAACATGTGGTAATTTGTGAAGTGACTTCACAATCGTTGACTCATCTATCATCCCCCAACAGTGTTGATATGATGTCGAGCTTATATCAATTTCAAACTTTTACAAGATCCTCATGATGATTAATGGAAATGGAAGTCGCTCAGAAGGATAAGGATGCACAACATATCTTGACATTCTATTCCAAATTATGTAGGGGATGTTCATGTTCAATCCTACAGCCTCAGAGGGATGACCTATGAGATATAAGAACAGCATTCTATCCCATCTCACTAACTTGGTCTGCATGTTAGGAAGAATGTTGTAACATGTGATGAAATTAAGAAATCGGTACTCCAGTCGAAGATGTTTGGATTTTACACTTTTCCCATCAGCTGATTCAGTTCCTTCCAAACAAAATTTTCCTATCACGGTTTGCCACAAGGCATTCGTCAAACTTCTTCCCGTCAAATAGTTGATCCCCGACGTGTTGGATTCCATTCCAAGGACTTCGCCGATTAATTGAGGAGTGATTTTAAGTTTCATCCCTTGGATATTTGTATAGAAATGCATTGAGCCACGTTCATCTTCTTGAAGATGTCTTGCATTCGTGTAGAAGGTTCTTACACGATACAAGCAATACCCAAGTAATTCAGGGAATCGGCAGACTTGGATGAGATTAGCTTGCTCAATTAAAGTTCCAAACTCTGGTGAGTGATTTCGGAGAGCTTCAATGTTGACATGTCGTTCACCGATACATTCACGATGTTCAAAAGCTCGAAGGCGATCAATGCTGACGAACACTCCTTCCACCCGAGGCGGGGAGTCAGGAACCATTGGCTTGCTAGCATTAGCCTCTCGTGCTTGTCCAAAGCGTCGAGCAAGTCGTTTCCTTTTTACCGAGACGGTCGGTGACGACATAGGTGCTTTTCCTGTGTCAATGGGTGCCTTTCGTTTTGATCCATTGGAAGCCTTTTGTTCAGGTTTAACGGGCATTGATTCATCATCATTCATTAACACGTCCCAGTCTACTTCATCATTATTTGTTTCAGTTTCCGAGTCACTAATCAGATCAAATTCACCTTTTTGTTGAAGTTTCTTGGCTCTTTTCAGTTTATTGGCTGCTCGAGTATGCACCATTGTGACTAACAGCAAGAAGATCCATGAGAATTCCATAGCTGTGCGTGCTTTGAGAGGATTGAAATCCTGTGAAGAGCAACTCAAGAACACGAAAATTTTGTAAGTTTTCAAAAATTAGAGAAATTGTACCCAAACAATCATTATCGTGTAGAGAGACTAGGAATCAAATTAGTTTTGCAAAAGAAAATTTAAAAATAGATCAATTGCATGATTTTGGAAAATTCCCATTATATGCCCTAAAATCGAAATTTTTGAAATCGAAGACCAAAAATCCGTTTATCTTGAGAATACCTAGCATATAATCAAAACTAATCTACCCAGAGTTCTTATTTCAAAAGAAATTTGATCAAAAACCATCCACAAATGAAATTGATACAAGAAATTCATCACGTTTTGAGGAGGAATAAGAAAAACTGTGAAAAACCGAGATTTTGATCAATAAAACTTACTTGGAATTGAAGAACTTGAGTTTGAAAGCTTCCAAGATGGATGAAATCTAGAGAGAGAAGCTCTAGAAACTTTGGAACAAAAGATTGGAGTAAAAGAAATCAAAATCCTTTTGTTCTATATAAAACCCTAGCCGCGATCCGGATCAGTTCGTGATTACGATCCGGATCGGCTACCCGCAGTGGAAAACTGCGTTCGGGATCCGGATCGGCAGGTCCAATCCGGATCGTCTGCCCGCAGAAGAATATCTGCGTTCGGGATCCGGATCGGCAGGTCCAATCCGGATCGGCTCCAACTTTTTCTTTAGAAAATTTCAGAGAAATTCTAGAAAAACCAGAAAAAGATTGTAAGCACCTTTGTGTATCAACTTTAAACGAAAATCATCGTTTCATACAACAAGAAATAGATTATACCAAATCTATCAATAACATCCAACAAATGAAACGAAAATTTATAAAAATTAAATCTCTTAAAGTTGAACAACTTCAATTACATCTAACTTGATCTTATGAGTAATGCCTTTATCAAATCATCAATTCGGTAAAGAAAATGAAATACAAAGATCAATAGATGTCTAACATCCCAGATAAATTAGATAATATATCTAGTCAATTTATTGAAGAGAGTGGCTCTTTGAGCATCTTTCATTAAAAATCCCACCTTATACCAACCTTGAAATTTTGGCAGAGTCAAGTATTTCAACATGCATTTTAATTAATCAAACTTGAATAACCTTGCTTGGTATACATGTGGTAGCTGCACACAGTACTCGGACGACCGAGGTGGTAGCTCTTTCCTCCATGTGGTGGTAGTTTTCACACTCCTCATTGGGATGTAACTCTTTCCACATCTTTTGAGCATAATACTTTTTCTTTGACTCCCCCTCAATTGGCTATCAATTATCTAAGATATAAAGTATTTAGCCAAATGTTGATCTCGATTTCATACTCGACTAAACAGTCAAATAAGATAAAAACTATACCAAGAGATCATCGAGAGAGAAATTGACTTTGATCAAAACAAAGATGAGTTAATTGACATAAATGATCATTGCATCAAATGAAATATTATGATATCTAAAGCATAATAGATTTCTAAATATATAAAAGGATGCAGTTAAAGTCAATAAAACTAATGCTCACTTAATATTCTATGTCTACGCATAGATAATGAACAAAAACACAAAAACAAAACCTAACATAAACAAGAGTTTCAAAAAGGGTTTATTTCAAGGAAAGCATTCCAATTGCTTTACGCAAATGAATAAAACGTTTTTGATCCAAAGGTTTTGTTAAAATGTCAGCTAATTGATCTTCAGTTGAAATGTAGGAAATTTGAAGAATATTTGATTCAACTAGCTCTCTAAGAAAATGATATCTAAGTTCAATGTGTTTTGTTCTAGAGTGCAACACAGGGTTTTTTGAAATGTTTATAGCACTTGTGTTGTCACATAAAACAGTTACCGAAGTTGCTGAAATCCGGAAGTCGCTCAACACGCTTTTCATCCAAATAAGTTGAGTTGAACAACTACCCGCTGAGATGTATTCCGCTTCGGCAGTCGAGAGTGCAATGCAGTTTTGCTTTTTACTATGCCATGCAACAAGACAGTGGCCAAGATTAAAACATGCACCACTCGTACTTTTCCGATCATCCACAGATCCTGCCCAATCGGCATCTGAGTATCCAATAATATCTAAACTTGTTCCCATAGGATACCAAATTCCGAAGTTTACATTTCCTTTGACGTACCAGATGCTCCGTTTCACCGCTTTCAGGTGAACCTCCTTTGGTGCTGATTGATATCTCGCGCAAATCCCAACACTAAAGGATATATCCGGGCGACTAGCTGTGAGGTAAAGTAGACTTCCAATCATGCTGCGATAGAGTTTCTCGTCTACATTATCACTAAGAGATTCACTTCCTAATCCCTTATTGCTAGTTCCCATAGGAGTAGGAAAATCTTTAGAATCTTCTAATCCGAATTTCTATACCAACTCCTTTGCGTACTTGGATTGACACAGATGGATGCCTTCACCATTTTGTTTCACTTGCAATCCAAGAAAGTATGTCAGTTCGCCCATCATAGACATCTCAAATTCGCTTTCCATAGTTTCTGCGAATTTAGAAGCATCATTATCCTATGTTGCTCCAAACACAATGTCATCGACATAGATTTGTGCAACAATGAAGTTATTTTGATAATGCTTCACAAAGAGAGTCCGATCTGCTCCCCCTCGAGTATAGCCCTTCTCCAAAAGGTGCTTTGTCAACCTTTCGTACCATGCTCGCGGTGCTTGTTTTAAACCGTAAAGAGCCTTTTTCAAATGAAAAACATAGTTAGGTAGTTTACAGTCTACAAAACCTTTCGGTTGAGCCACATAAACTTCCTCATTTAAAAACCCATTTAAAAACGCGCTCTTAACGTCCATTTGAAAGAGTTTTATTTTAAAGTGACAAGCAATAGCGAATAAGATACGAATGGACTCGAGTCTAGCTACAGGGGCGAACGTTTCATTAAAGTCTATACCTTCTATTTGAGAGTAGCCTTGAGCAACTAAACGTGCTTTGTTCCTGATGATGGTACCATCCTCATTTTTCTTGTTCTTGAAAATCCATTTAGTACCGATCACATTGTGTTGCTTCGGAGGCGTCGTTAATTCCCAGACTTTGTTGCGTTCAAACTGATGGAGCTCTTCCTGCATTGCTTCAATCCAGTAGTCATCCTGAAGAGCTTCATCGACATTCTTTGCTTCGATCATGGAAACGTAACAGGCGAATCCACAAACCAACTATCTCCGAGTTTTGACTCCTTCTTGTGGGTCTCCAATGATGTTTGATTCAGGATGATCCTTGGAGATGCGTAACGTTTGTTGTAATGGAGTACTCGGAGGTACATGAGATGATTCCTGCACATCAGATAAACTTGAAGAACCATTAGATGCATCATTAATATTGGAAGTATTATCATGAGAAGATGCACTTACAGGAGTATCATCATCAAGAGAGATATCAGGGGTAGATTTATCAGATGCAAAGTGGAAAGCTTCATCTACTTTAACATTTATAGATTCTACGATCGTCTTAGATTCCAAGTTAAATACCCGATATGCTCTACTATTTGTAGAATACCCCAAGAAAATCCCTTCGTCACTTCGAGAGTCAAACTTTCCAAGATTTTCACGGTCACGTAAAATGTAACACCGACTCCCGAAGATGCGAAAATATTTGATGTTGGGTTTTCTACCACACCATAGTTCATATGGTGTATTTAACGTTCCCGGGCGCAAATAAACTCGATTAATAACATAGATTGCAGTGTTCACAGCTTCAGCCCAAAAATGTAGCGGTAAATTCCGGCTGTGAAGCATAACACGTGCCATCTCTTGAACAACCCTGTTTTTTGCGCTCGACAACACCATTCTGTTGAGGTGTATAGGGTGCTGAGAATTCATGCTTAATGCCGTTGGAAGTGCAAAAATCAATGAATTTAGAATTTATGAATTCTCCACCTCTATCACTTCTAACACGAATGATCTTTTCATTCTTTTCAATCATAATACGAAGGCAAATCTCGTGAAAAGAATCAAAAGTATCAGCTTTCTCTTTTAAAAATGCTACCCATGAATACCGAGAGAAACCATCAACCAATAAGAAATATACCATTTACCTCCCAAGGATGGTTGACGTGTTGGCCCCATAAGATCCATATGCAATAATTCCAAGGGCCGTTTGGTACCGACGTGGTTCAGGTTTTTGTGTGCAGCCCTTGATTGTTTTCCCTTAAGACAACCACCACACACAATATTTTGTTCAAGTGAAAGTTTAGGAACCCCCTTGACCACATCTTTGTTCAAAATTCTAGCAAGTTCCTTAAAATTTATGTGTCCTAGCCTTTCATGCCAAAGTGTTTCATTATTCAAAGAGGCTAAGTTACAATTTTCAGAAATTTTATTTGGAACAACATAACAATTGTTTTCAGATCTAACCCCTTTTAAAAAGAAAACATGATCCTTATCAGTTACAATGCATTCAACAGATGAAAAATTAACAGAAAAACCATTGTCGCAAAGTTGACTGATACTAATGAGGTTAGTCTTAAGCCCATCAACAAATAATACATTATTCAGAATCGGGCCATCTGGAATAGCTACTGTTCCTTTTCCAACAATTTTGGAAGACTGACCGTCTCCGAAAACTACAAGTCCTTCGGAGATTTTCTCAAAATTTTGAAAACAGTTTTTGTCACCGGTCATGTGACGGGAACAGCCGCTATCCAGATACCAAGACGAATTATCATATGCATGCAAGGAAATATTTGTTACAAGACAAGGGAAGATTTCACCTTTGCGTACCCAAACCTTTCGAGTTTTGGTGTACGTCGGAAGTGATTGTGAGGTTGATACCTTTGGTGAAAGCGTCTTGTTAGATCCATCGCTTTTCCTTGGCGTCGTCGTCTTGTTTGATGAACTACCGAGGCTTTTTCCTTTCGAATAATTTGCATTTGCTTTCCAAGGAATTACCCTTTTGGTAGTCGTTGCAAGAAGTGCTTGAGTTGAGCGTTTGGTTCCCATCTTGCAATTTCTCCTTATGTGCCCTGCAAAATTACAACGAAAACATACCTTAGTGCTTGACGATCCCGAGGAGAGTGAAGTAGGCTGTTGTCGTTGCTTGTCGGGAATTCCGGTGTCGGAGGAGGAGATACCGATTGTGGCACAAAACTGTCCCAACCGAACTAAAATCGTCTTTAGTTCGATTGTATCCGAGGCCGAACTGTTTGATTGACCAAGACCAAGAAGCTTGTCCAACTTTACTCCTTCCTGATGAAAATCGCTGTAAGTCATCCTTGAGTTGGATAATGGTCTCTGTCATTTCCAATTTTTCCTGTCGAGCCTCGCCGTTGAGCTTCAAGAAGTAATTCGCTTTGTTAACCATATCTATAATTCTTCTCGAATTGCTCATTGGACTCTTGAGGGAAACATTTGCTTTTATCAGATTATCCCTTTCCACTTCAAGATCGGTTGAGAGAGAAGTTACCCTTTTTAGTTCTTCTTCGAGATCCTACAATCTCCCTCTCAACCCCTTGTTTTGCTTAGCCAGTTTCTTTGAATCCCTCAAAAGTCTATGGTAGGCTAGAGCAAAATCTTCACCTTCCGAATCATCCGATTCATTTTCCGTTGCATTCTTTTCAACAGTGGAGTTGGACAACGAGTCGGATGTACTTGCCATTAAGCACATGAAGGGTGAAGATGTGGACGCGTGGAACGCAGTTGCGTGTCTTCTTCATCACTTGACGAGATGACTCATTTGACGATTGAGGTGTCATCCCAAGTGACGGCTTGCATCGCCTTCTTCTTGGACGGATTCTTATTTGGTACATTTCGTTGAGATATGGCCGTACCCTCGGCATTTGAAGCATTGGACTTGTCCTTCTGTGCTTTTCTTATCCTTAGAAAAGCCTTCTTGCTTTCTTGACTTGTAACTTGAAGAACCCTTGCCTTTCTTCCACTTTCCGAAGGATGGAGTTTTGCTTGAATTACCCCTTCGAAAATTTCGCGAAACTTCCTTGTCAAGAGAGCGAAGCTGCTTCTCAAAGTCCCTCCATAGATAGGTTCTCGTCATCGCCTGAGGAGGATGAATCCGCGTCTTCTTCTTTTGTTGTTTTCAAAGCATAACCTGAAGACTTAGAAGATGATGCCTTTCCGAAGAATAGTTAGTAGGAAAATGTCATTTCATAAGTTTGTAAAGAACCAACTAATTCTTCTACACGGATTTCGTCCGGGTGTTAATAGTTTCAATGGCTGTAACCTTGGAACGAAATCTTTCAGGAAGAGTTCTTAAGATCTTTCTTACAATTTTAAATTCTGGAATCTTCTCTCCCAAGTTAGCACATGAGTTTACGATGTCTTGCAATAGTGTGTAATAGTCTGTGAACGATTTCATTTTCTGTCATGAAATAGAGTCAAACTTGCTCGTAAGCATTTGCAGTTTCTGAATCTTCACAAGGTTAGTTCCCTCATGCGTAACTTGAAGAACATCCCAGATTTCTTTCGCAGTCTCACATGCCGAGACGCGAGAGAACTCTGTTTGTGATAAGGCATTAAATAAAGCATTTATTCCCTTGCCATTGTAAGAAGATATATCAATCTCTTCCTTGGTCCATTTCGACCTAGGTTTGAATGGTGCGAACATCACCAATAATTTCAGTTGGATTAGACCATCCTAATTCAATTTGATTTCCACACCCGTCGTCGATGGAAATTAAAAAGGCTTTCATCCGTACTTTCCAGTACGCATAATTTGTTCCATCGAAGAACGGGGGTCTGTTGATGTTTCCACCTTCAACCATTGTTTACAACCCTATTCCTCTCTGATACCACTTGTTGGGTTATTGAATAATAGGATCTAAATAGGGGAAAAAACACCTAGAGGGGGGTGAATAGGTGTAAACCATAAACACTCAAAAATCTTTGCGATATAAAAACCCAATGCGGAAAATAAATAACACGCAGAGATTTTTACGTGGAAAACTCCAAACCGAGTAAAAACCATGGGACCGATTGTCACGCCCCACGGGTCGAACTGCGACCCCGGTTCTCCAACAGATCCCCATCTGTACGGAACCTGCCGTACAGACGAGCGTCTACCCTGCAAGTCAGACTAAAGCTAAATGTATCAGAGCTGAAATAGAACTAAAAACCAAATGCTAGAGAATAATACGACATCTGCAATAGAAATCCACTAAAGTACAAACCCTCATACAGGTCTCTCAATAAATAATAAATCAAGCCTCACCAATCTCTCAGACTGTCCAGTACAAAAATAGAATCATAAAGCTAACAGGGTACATCTACCTCTGACTCAAAATGCTGGAAGGAACTACCCGGCCACGTCCTCACCTCGATCAGCTGTCTCCGCGCGAGCTAAGCCGGAACAGCAGCCTCAGAAAACCTGTCACCAAGCGGGTGTGAGATCTACTGCAGAAGGTAGATCCCAGTGGGTACCGTCACCAATATCCACGGTATGCCCACTAAGTCTACTGGAGGCACAACAGATAGGTATGCAAATAGATAAAAGGAAAGCGGAAAGGAACTACAGCTAGTATGAACCAACATCATGCTCAAGAAAACTCTACTCTGATCCTGCTATGCATACACCCTCACTACTAATAATATGCCTCAAGTACCATGCTCAAGGAATCTCATCTATGAACATGCTATGCAATCACTCTCTCAATATCACCCAATCTCAATGACTGCCTCATAGGGTCCAGTCAGCCTGCGCCGAACCTACTGCCACCACCTCCACACTGGGACGGGACTTACGTAGGGCGTCCCACATGGACTATCTCAATCTCACGCAAGTGACCCCATGGTAACTCGGCCAGGGGTATCAAGCGACCACTAGTAAATCAACTAGGCGCATAACACATCGTAGCCTCGTCAGGCTCGGTATCATCATCGCACCCGGGGCGTAGCTCGAGGGGAGCGACCCCACCGAACTCAAGTATCACATCTATCTCACTGTCTCATAAGCGGCACATGCAGGCTAAATCCACGATCAAACAGATCGGATCTCAAGCTCAATAGCACAACTCAGTCGGAAAAAGACCTCGACTCACTCAGGAATAGCCCAAACCCTCTCAGAGCTAGGTCGGAGAATCCCTCAACGACTCAATCTGATAATGCACGACCCATGGCTGAGTCGGGAAACCTCCGCGACTCGATCTGCCAGAATCCCAAAAATTCTCAAAGCTAAGTGGGAGAACCCCTCCACCACTAAATCAGAAACACAACCCATGATCTAGAATAAACCCATCAATCCCAACAAGGAAGAAGAACTCTCGTGACACTAGAAACTCGACACACGATGCTCTAAAATACACTCGGCTGTAGAGTCCTGGCGTTCCCTTGCCCTTGTGTACCTCCCTTTTATTGACGGGAGTGATAGGTAAACTTTCCACCGTTTTCTGCAATGGCTGACCGGGGCCGCCAGTATTTTCTGCGATTGAGCTCGAAGAACGGAGGGGAGCAAAGCGAACGGATTCGGATTCCGATTTGCGGATCTCCCGAAATGGGGGTCAAAGCGTTTGCTTTTGAGTGGCGTATCGGAATCCGTGTTAGGTGGCCGGCACGTTCTCCGAGGCGATCGGACGGGAAACCTGCTGTGATCAGAATTCTCATATGTTTATGGCACTGGGTTATTTTATTTATGTGGGGATACTTCGACATCCGGTTTTCCATCTTGGGTCCTAACCGAATGTTTCAGTTGATTAAGGAGGGGATTGAAATCCGAGAATTTCTGGGCTGGTTTGTCGGGACTTGCGGATAATTTTTGGTGCTAGCGCTCGCAAAACGGTGAACGAGACGCGATCGGATTCGAATTCCGACTCCCGGATCTCCAGAATAAATTTTTTGAAGTTTGGGCCCCTTCTGTGTGCTTCGGGATCCGTGCGAGCGATTGACACGCTTTTCGGGACAATCTTAGCCGTCGGTTTTTAGCCGTTAATTTAGGGTTTTTCGCTTGACGGCTAGGTTTAAGGCGGCCCTGTTAAGAAAGGGAAGGGGAACATAAAACCCCAATCCATATTCCTCTCTTTCAACCGAGGGCGTGAGGAACCGAGACGGAGACGAGGAGAAGGAAGGACGATCGCACGCCCTGCGGAACCCGCGAACGAGAGCGGGACGATCCTCTTCCTTCCTCCCTCACTGGCGAAAACAAGGTAAACGTTTCGGGCCTTCCCGTTATCTTTTTCGATTTAGGGTTTTCCTTCTTGTCGTGTTGCGTGCGAGGCGTGGTGTCGAACGGGAGGCCGCCGCCGCCGTTGTTAGACGGGGCCGCCGCCGCCATTACAATGTTTCGCGGGTCGTCGCCGTATCGCACGGGAGCGAAAACGGAGAAGAAATCGCAAAGGGAGCGAAAACGGAGAGAAACGCGAACACGGGAAACTTACTGTTCATCCGTACGGCTCCTCAGCCGCGGTCCACCGCCGATCGTGCACCCCGGCGCACGATCGGCCACCTGCGTGCGTGAACCCGCGCACAGCTGCGTGCGCACAGACCGGGCCGCAAGTGCGCAGTCCACACGCCGGGCGTGCACCCGGCGCACGCCCCGCGGCCTGGGGCGCAGACCCGGTGCAACGGTTGCGTGCGCCGGCCCAGCCCGCAAGCGCGGTTCACCGCACAGTGTGCGCCCGGTGCTGCGCCGCGCCGGAAGTGATGACCCGTCGCGCGCCTTTTGCCCGTGCGCGGCCCTGCCCAGGATGGGCGGTTCACCGCACAGTGTGCGCCCGTTCTGTGAGGGCCGCCACCCTTGGCCCAGACCCCGTCCACGCCTGGACCGTGCCCAGCCTTCTGCCAAAGAGCCCAGAAGCTCCGTTTTTGGCCCTTTCCGCCCCGTTTTTGAG